>JARHVA010000135.1:6830000-7040000 GCA_037957365.1 Torreya grandis
AAAATCACATCAAGGTATGCATTCCACATGGATTCATCAGTCATTTCATGGGCATCCAAGAAGTAAACCATAGTTTATATTTCTATAGTAAGAGATAAATACATTGTAGCACATGTAATAACATATTAGGCTATTTGGCTAAGGATAGTTCTAGTTAATTTGAAGAAGGAAAAAATAGATGGAAGAATCATATATTGCAATAATATGTCTTCAACACCTATGATGAAGTATATAGTGTTTCATGGATGAAGAAAGCATATATAGATTTATCATCACTTCATACATGAGTTGGTTGAAAATGGTGAAATAAAATTAACGTTTTATAGATATGAAAATCAATTTGAAGACACATTGATAAAGGCACTAGTGAAGTATAACCTGGAGCACTTGAGAAAAAGATTAAGAGTAATTGATGTTCTAATAGCTGGTGGAATAAGTTAAGGGGGAATGTTGTGAAATACAATATGAGGATGGAGGAAGATGAGAATTATAAACATTTTTACTTCATAGTTTTTATTATTATCTTATACTTCATGATTGTTAAAAGCTTATTTATAAATTTATAGCTTTGCATTTGCATGTTCTTATGGATTATACTCTCGATTAGCTATACCAATGTCAATAGTTATTTAACCAGTGAGGTATTGAATTTTATGCTTGAGCTTCACACACCTATTAGTGAAATGCCAAACACATGTATGATAATAAAAAAATCTATTTCCATATAACTTTTAGATTGAGGTTTATATAGATCTATTTTAAATGGTAGAGGAAGTGTAATAACATATCATTCAATGATATTTTATAGTAGAACATGAGGAGGTGAAGGTATACATAATAATTTACTCCTTTCTTGACCTTTTAATTGAATATTTTGTGGTGGTTGTGATATAGGATTAACTTCAAATATTACTTCATTTCTATTTTCATTAATTTTGCTCTTATAATGAGGATTGCCTTGAAAATTTATAGTTAAATTAGAAGGATAATTAGAGCTATATTTTATCTTATTCAATGTAATAAATTTTTATTCATGTTCCTGAATTGTACGAAACAATTAATCAAAATATTTGATCTTATCAAACATGGTAGATGCTTGAAGAGGAATAAATAATATTTAGGAAAAATATGTTAAAGCTCATTATCCTCCATTTGATTTGTCAATTTGGGTAGAATGATCTTATATATTAGAACATACCCATTAATTATCTCATTTGGACCTTGTTTGAGCTTGGAAATTTTAACATAAGATAGTTTATTATCAATATTTTTAAAGAATGTGCCAATACCTAATTTTTTGAAGGATTAAAATCTATAATTTATTGGAAAACAATATCATAGAACCATATACGATCATTATCCTTGATAATTTGTGAAAATATCTTAGTTAATAGTATGTCCTTATCTTCATAGTCTAGACAAGATGAATGGATGGTATGTAAATGCTATTCAAGATCACCTTTGTGTTCATAGAAAGGAATCTTATAAGTAACAAAGCCATATGAAAGAGGATATGATGAAATTTGAGGAAACAAAGGGTTATGTAACAAGGTACAATAATATAAGCAAGGGATAACATTAAAGATGGTTTATTCAATATTACTGAGCTTGAATTATAACATATGAAGGGTTTGCTCTAGGGAAACATTGGTTGTAGTAATGAAAAGGGTAGAGGTCACTAAGGTTGTAGAAAGTTGTAAATATGCAATGATATAATTAAAAAATTATAAGGACCACGAAAATATGATTTCTTAAGTTCATCTCGAGCAATATATAGAAATGAATAAATATTTTATGGATGTACCCAAGCATAATTCCAACTTTTTGTTTGATTTGTTTAGGTATCAAGTTCAGAAATAAGCCATGATGTGCTTATCAAGAAGATGAGGGGTGGGTACTATGTCATAATGTGAGGATAAATTCATAACATAAGATTTATCTTATTCCCAAGTTGTGAAAGATTTAACAAAAAATACATAGGATAAACATGATCATAGGATAAGGTCAAAAAATCATTTAGATAAAAAAAAAGAGGTAACATATGAGAGGATGAGTAAGATAAATTAAATTTATGTTCAAGCTTAGATTCAATAAGTATGATAAATTTTTTATTTACCCCATGAGGGTATTATTGAAAACCTTGAAAAATATAGATAATTATTTCACTTTATCTTTATTTACTTCATTGAGCTCATTTCTATCCTTGTTTGTCTCAACATCATTATCATATTCCTCTTCAGTACTATCAGTATCAATTTCAATATAAACTTCATTTTCATCATGAAATTCCATTATAAAATAAACCAAAGGGAGATTCATTTATGAAAAATGAGTACCACACAATCTATAACTATGCCTTATAGGCATAAAATATAGTAAAAAGTAATAGAATGAATTATCATGAATATAAGATAAATCAAGAAAATCTACTAGATAGAAAGATAATGCAAGACCAAATCAAATATAAGGGGTGATCTAGGAAATTTTGTAATGATTTTTAGGCTCTTAGATATAATTGATCACTCATTGATTAGTGTCAAATCAATGTCTCAGAGTACTAACTATAGAGGTAGAGAAATCCTTTTAACCCACTAGCACTAGTTTTGAGGGTAAATTCAATTAATTATCTAGGTGATAAACTCTATCAGGTGCACCATAAAGTATATGGATAAAGTAGGTTTATTATTGGTGTAAATAGGTGATCATGTGTATTTAAGATGTAATGTGATGCACATGGATACTAATTATTTGTTTTATTTTATACAATCAGTATTAGTATTAGAGTAAAACCCCTCATGCCATGATGAATTTAATTATAACACCAAATAACCCTTCAAAATAATCGATAAATAGTTTTAAAATAATTGGAACATGGTTTATAAAATAATAAAAATCAATAAAAAATAATTAGAAAACAAATCAAAATATGTTTCAATAGGAAAACATCAAAATTCACCTTGAAGTATGAAAAAAAAATCCTATGCGTTGGTATTTATCTCATGTGACAAGATCATTTTTTCAACTTTGAATTACTTGAAATTCAAAAAGATTAAATGTTATGTTCCAAATAATATCCGAAGTTCATGAATTTATCCATTCAATGTCAACAATTTATATAATTAAGCTAAAAAATTAAGCCAAAATCAAAAAGAAAATATTTGTGTAAAGGATAATTTTGATTAATTTAGACTTATACCTACTAAAATGGAGTGAAAAAAAAATTATCCAAAACTTTTTTTCTTATATTTAAAATAAATTGGACTATTTCAAACCATTTGGGTATAGATTATTTTGAATGAAATGGAATAATTTAAATAATTTAGACTTATACCCACTAAAGTGGAGTGGATAAAATTTTCTCCAAAAATTTAATTTTCTATATTCCAAATAAATTGGAGTGTTTCAAACCATTTACACATAGATCATTTTCAATGAATTATACTATTTTGAATAATTAGGACTTATACCTATTGAAGTGGAGTGGATGAAATTTTTTCTAAAAAATAAATTACCTATATTCCAAATATATTTTACTGGTTTAAACCATTTGGACATAGATCATTTCGAATAAATTGAGATATTTTAAATATTATGGAATTATACCCACTAAAGTGGAGTGAAGAAAATTTTCTCCAAAAACAAATTTTTTATATTTGAAACAAATTGGACTATTATAAACCATTTAGGCATAGATCATTTTGAATAAGTAAGGTTAATTTTTTCAAAGATAGGTTAAAATAGGTTAAAAGGGACCCGTAACTATACAATAGAGAAAAAGAAGATAAGCATGATCAACAAATAAATAAAATAGAACAAAATAGGATCCCTATAGAAAAAAAAAAATCTAGCACCTAAGATACAAAAATTTTCAGCCAAAAAACTAGACCAAATAGAATTAAAAAAGAGCCAACTAGTCAGATTAAAAATAGATGACTAATTTCTTGGCCTCAAGACTTTCCTTTTTATTTCTCATTTTCCCTATAGTATGATTCCTAATAGACTGACATATTTCCTTACCCTAGCTCTTGTGCTTTAGACTAGTAAGCTTAGTTTCCTCCTCCTTTATAGGCTCCTTGTTATAATCCTCCTCTTCATTCCTTTGAGAAGTGTTAGTGCCTTGGGGAGTGAACTCATCAAAACATGCATGTTCTTTTAAAAATTTCATTTATTCAAACCCATGATGTAGGAGGCCTTTGATAACATTGTCCTAATTTGCTATTTCATTACAGAAATTTTTTTGAATCAATATTTTTGTGAAAATATTGTCAAGAGATTACATGATTTCATCCTTGTTCTTAGGATTAATAACCTTTTATCCCCTGTTGGTAATGAGATATAATTATTTAGGAATCCTCCCATCTTTACTTTTTACTTTGAAGTCCTCTTGTAAACACTTAGCTCTGGCTCCTTCAATCTGATCCTTCCCTTCTTTATTTGGTTTAGATTTCATGAAGAAATCATCTTCCTTGTTAGATTCATCTTGTTGGTTGGGGATGTCAATCACCTTTGAGATAATTTTAGACCATAGAAGTCCCCCCTTCTTGACCAATAATATTATAAGCCCTTGGTGGATAATATCCATCGAGGGGTTGTACTTAAAATTCATAACAATAGCTTCTAGGGATTTCAAAAGGAAAAATGGAAGACTGATACTATGCCCCTTGAAGTGGTTAAGCAAGAAGAATTGATGATAAAATATTACCATGTGTTTTCCTCCAATATGATGTAACACATGATCTATAGATAGATATTAGACCACTTTCTTGGTAGGTCAATCCTCACAAACCCTTTCAATCTTTGGGTTTTTTCTTCTCCTTGCTGAAGAAAATATTAATGAGTTCCTCTTCCCTATTTTTATCCCTAAAAAATTTGACCCAAGAATATTCCATGCCCATTATATTTCCAATAAGATCATTAGTTACCACAATTAATATCTTGTCTATACAAACCTCTCTATCCTGCCATCCTCAAACAAAATTCTTAAGCAGTCTAGTATCATGTCCTAAAATTTATTCTATGAAATTCATAATCCCTCCTTTAACCATATTATGCCAGACATACTCATCTAAGTTGATGTCCTCATAGGATATGGGTTCGAATCAATCTCAGTCACCACCCATAATTTGTTTTTAAAAACCTTTATTGCAAGTTTCCCATTTTAAGCCCTTAGAACTGTAATGCATTTTGGAAATGGGGATAAATAAATTATTGTTGAGGGAGGCCAGATTGAGAACAATGTGCAATGCCTTGAGAAAGGATTGATTAATGATATCCTTGCACTAGTTGATATCTAATTCCTTAATACGAATTTGAATCAACATTAATAAGGCCATCATTTCATTGTGTGGGGTGTATTTTATCAAATCGATAAAAGGAGTGACATTGATAGGAAAATTATTATCATGCCATCTAGTGAAAGAACTTTTATAAACCCCTATATTAGCCATTTCATTTTCACTCTTAGACTATTTATCGGTGCTTTTATGAATATTTTAGAATTATACCTATAAAATGGAGTAAAGAAGATTTTCTCCAAAAATAAATTTTATTTATTCAAAATTAATTAGACTATTTCAAACTATTTGAACATAGATCATTTCAATTAAATTGGGTTATTTTAAATAATTTTAAATTATACCCGCTAAAGTAGAGTGGAGAATATTTTCTCCATAAATATGTTTTTTATATTCTAAATAAATTAAATTATTTCAAACCATTTGGGAGAATATCATTTGGAATAGATTGGATTATTTTGCATTCATTACACCCTTCTAGGCCTTTATACCAATTATTAATCCTTTAAACTACCTTTCATTGCTAGGATACATAACACCATTTGACTATCCAAATTAAGGATGAAAAAATATTATGAAATCTAGTTCATCTACATTATAAAATATCTTGACAATTATTTATTTTTCATTGGGAAGATCTTCATGAGAAAGTATCAATATACTAATGGATCAATTTTAAGATAAATTGATGAATTATCCATTTATACTTAACCAGGTCAAAGTAATTCTAAATTAGAATAGATTCATTTGAAATTAATTGAAGTATAATTGAGATAATTTAGAATTGATTTGTATGAAATTGATGATAATGTTTATTACTAGAATTATAATTTATAATAAATAAATACACTTGAAATAATCATAATATGGTGAAGTTACATCTTTATAAATGTTGGTTCATAGCTATTAGTATGGCTCTTTTGCTTTCTCCCAAAAATTTGTAGATAAACATCATTTTAATTTTCTAATCCTTTTCATCTTTCTGACTTCCATTTCCAGTATATCTACTTGATGTGACATAATTCATTTTCAATTTTTGATTTGGAACACAATTCTTAGAATTACAATCAATGAACAATGTGTTGACAATTAAAAAATCATCTCCAAAGTTCCCTTTAAAAATAACTTCATCTAATTTTTTTTTATATTTATATTGAACAACTGAGAATATCTTTTCCCCCAAACAAATATGAAATTTGTATTTGTGTAACATATGGCTTGAATGAGTATCCTCAAATGATTATCCTCTATCATTGACCAAATGCCAATGTTAGAAAAAGACAATAGTGCCACCTTCAAAATTCTTTGGAATGATCTTGAATGCAGTATAACATTCTATTTTATAATTTCTTTTTTTCCCGTATCATGCATTTAAATATAATTTATTTTCTACACAATAAATAATAAGTCATCCAACCCCAAAATCAATAGTTTTTTAGAAGTTAGTTTTATCTCTTCCTTTGAAATGTTTAAAATTTTTTAAAAAAGAAATGAATAATTTATTTAAAATATTATATTATAAGAAATATGACGTGGTAATTTTATAAAAAAATGTTTTACGTGCTACTATATTGGTCATTGATGCACTTTTGATTTGCATTTCTTATTATAACATAAAAACATAATGCATTTCATTTGATTCATTTTTTTCATTACCTTAAATCTTATAAAGATTCAAATAAAGACATATAAAAATAAATACATGCTTAGGCACATGGCAACTATACTCATTATACATGGATGCACCATTTCTATTGCTAGTTTTGTAACATATATATGCATATTATTAGTGTTATATTTTGCACTAGGGATTTGCGCAGGTGTTGGATTTATTTCAGCATATCTTTATTTTAGACTACCATTTTCATGAAAATTAACAAACCCCATCACTTTTCTCAAATTATAATTCCTTTCTCAACCATATCATATGGGCATCCTACCGTGTGAGGAGAGGAGCTTATGTAGATGTCTTTTTGCCTACGTGGCAATTGGGAGGGATACACTATTATAAATTATGTCATGATAAAAAGTACACCTATGTGGAATAGGGTCAAAAGAGTGAATGTTTACAAAAAATGTAGAAAGACATGATAGTGTAGTAGGGGTCAACTCATTGACTGCACATCAATCAGTACAAACGTGCAAAGTGCTCATGCATTTCTCACTTTCACAAAAAATTAAGCACACCACCAAGATTTTATAACTTATGGAATTGAAAAACAAGTTTTCAAAAAGGTAAAAATAGCTGGTGAAGTTTGGCCAGAAGTTAGCAGTCAAGAAACAAGGTGTAGAGTGGTAGACAAAGTCCACAAAAAAAAAGGAATAGGTAGAAGGCATAAGGTGGGATGCACTTTGTACCAACATTTTTTCGTAAGTGAAATGTGCTTATACATCTCTACATCCTAAACTAAGGATAAATGGAAATGACATGGCAAAAATAGAAGGCAACAACTACACTTTAATCAGAGAAAACCCACATGATAATGTTGGCAAAGATGGGAGTTGTATGTGAACTTTGCATGGAGCAAGGTTGTAACATGAAAATTAACAAATGTTAATGAAGTTATACATCCCATGGAGAAGGATACAAGAAAGATAATTGGTAGAAGGAAAAATTTGGGATTCACATTGCACCAACATTTGGCGTAAAGTGTAGGGTGCTCCTGTAGCGCTGAATCCTACAACACAGGCTTGAGAAATGAATGGGAAAAGACAAAATAAGAGCATGAATTTTCAAGGAAATTTAAGAACTTTTCAAACATTGAATAATGTGTCAATGTATTTACTTGACTATTTGGCATAAATAAAACACTTCAAAACAAAAAACTAGTAGTAAAGCTTGCAAATATTACTTGGGGTGCTTACTAATTCCATCACCGTAGAAATTAAGATGCATGTGTGAATACTGACCAACACCATTGTTGTCTAGAATTAAAATGAGGTTTGGATCCTATAGGGTCTATGATAATATAAAAGGTTTCTATTTTGGTCCATTTTGAAAATACTCTAGCTCAAAACCTAGAGGTTCCAACTCATGTTTCAACTAAACTCAAGGCATTTCACTTATAACTGGGTTTAAGGCACGTTAATTGTTTTATAAAAATAAGAAGGGATTCCTAGTTCAAATATCATCTCATTATAAATGAATATTCCCCACCTTGTTTAATGTATTTTGCATTGGGTATCTTGTTTTCATTGACGGGTGGGGCTTTAACTTCTATCAATAATATCCAACATTGTTCTCTGAGCTCAGATTAAAGGTGTCCTTTGCACACCATTTTCCAACACAAATAATTGAGTCATATGTTCCCCCTTCATTTTTTGGTATTCATCATTGCCAATGATCTCAATATTTGATTCATGTCTTCACTCATCCATGCTTAGATCAAAGGGATAGCATTATATTGATCAGGATGCAATAGCAGCACATATGTCTTCATTAGATTTGGTATCTGAGTTGTCTAATTAAAACTATCATATATTATATGTTGTCCCTAATTAATAATCATTTATAAAATTAGAGATAATTATTTTTTTGTAGTAGGATGAGGTGATGTACATTTACGATTTGTTAAATTCAATTCTGAGGAGCGAAGATGAATGTAAACATAAGAGAGTGCATGCTTGGAAATTGATATTTTCATATGGATAATGCCTCAAGTTCAATTGCATTTTTGAAGTAGCTAAAAATTAATATGTTGAGGCATCATTTTGAAATAGGTATGACTTCTGGTGAAAATCATGTATAGGTTGTTTTGCTAGACCAGGTTGCTACAATAATGGAGAATATTCAGAGAATCAAGAAAATTTTGATGTTTCCAAAGAAAGGTACAGATGAGATCCCAAAACCCCTTGGGGTATATTAGTAGTAAATAAAACATGAAAAATTCTTGAAATGCTCTAGATTCCATGGAAAAATCATAAAGAGCATTATGGTAGAAAAGGAAGGTTGATGTGCACTTTGTACCAACTCAAGGTACAATGTCCAAAGTGATCCTATAGGTCTGCATTCTATAGAAGGGAACATAAGAGAAGTTTGGTGGATATGGGAGTTTGACTTGAATTTTGCACCAACACAACATGCAAAGTAAAAATTACATCCCATCTCTGGATCTTGTGGGCTGTAAAGGGAGATGTGAGTGGAAAATTGCACTTGGTGCAAATTTTCATAAAAGGACCAAATTCCCCCAAAATGTGAAAATTTAAATTAATGCATTTATGCATTAAAAATAAATATGAAGGAAACTCAAAAAATCAAAAAATCAAATGTAAATATTGAAGAGTCCAAAAGGGCAAATTTGTAAAAAAGTAAAAGTGCAAATTACAAAATATAAAAATGCAAGTTTAGAGCCAAAAAATAAAAAGGGTGAAATAAACATAAGTTGTATTTTCATTTGCTTTATTTATCCAAGATCCTCTATAGAACGATATTTTAGGATTTCAAGATCTAAGTGGGCCACTCCAAGGAAGATTACTCAAAGAGCCATGAATCCAAAATATTCCCATGCCATCATTGTAAGAGTAGGTTTTCTATGGTGTGCATAAGAGGAAGCGCAGTTGTCCAAAAGGTTTCAGCAATGAAATAATGTGGTCCAATTCATCTCTGAGTAGTTACACAAAAGGGAAATTGTTTGTTTGTCTCCTCAAATGAATATTATTTTCCCAGCTCATGTAGAACACATTGTCCCACCAAAGAGAGTTATGGGTTGTTACAAATATTCATCATTTATTTTAGAGGTTGTTAGAAAAATAATTTACCTTGTAAACACATGAATATTCTAGGTGTGGTAAAGGGTTTTTTCTAGTTGGGATCATCTTGGTAGAACTTGGAGGGGTGTTTTACACTTTTTCAAATTATAACCCCCATTCTTGGATTTAAAAGTGGTAAAATTGTATGAATATAAGTCTTGTCCTCTATTCAAGAGGTTGGTTAGCCATTATGTTGGTCATAGTGTGGTCTGTGTTTTCATTAATAAAGGCTCTTCAAATTTTTAGATCAGTATTGTGTGTGTTTTTTCTCTCTTGCTAAGGTGGTTGTAATTATACAACCATTAACAAACTCTAAGAGCATGTCTATATGACTCCCCTACCCAACTAGAGAAAACCCACCATGCTTTTACTCATAGTAAAATTTTGAAACATTGGTGTATGTAAGATTTTTCTTTCAAGTTAATAAAAATACATGTGGTTCTCTACTATTTTATACTGATGAAGTGTAGTGGTATGTCTTGAAAATGTTATTGATAGGATATCTCATTCTATGCCCATTACTAGTTGTCATCCTGGGTTTAGTTTTGGATTATAAATCCCTTTTTGCATTTTATTTGGAGTATGTTGTTGAAAAAAAAATTATGTCACCCTAGGTTTATGGATTAAATAGGAAAATGCAAATACCTCCTTGTAGTTTAAGTGGCTTGCATTAGATTTTTTGTACATATTTGTAATAAATGATGTCATGAATGATTGAAAGAATCTATGCTGATTAAAGACCTCCATCACACCACCATCCCATTTTTATAAATATCAACTTATCCTACCATGTCTTACCCTATATATAACACATCCTTTGCATATCTAAAATGTTACTTACCTATAGATACATAAACATTATATATTTAGTAGGTGTCTACATTTTGTACTTCAAATCCCAACATTATAATCTCTTATTCATCCCCCATGTTGTTGAATATTATTTTTGGATGAAGGTTGTAATCATATTCATATTTGTCTTTATTAGCTTATGTCTGGCCTAGAACATTTTTTCATTCCATGTGACAACCCTTCCTGGGTAAAGTGATCAAGTTCGGTTGTATTCTAGTCATATTTGTGTCTCTTTATGCCAATAATCCCCATGGAGATTAAATTTTAGAATCTCTCCATGTGAGAAAGCTACCCCATAGGTACTTTCACCTTGGTTCAAGAAGAGCCAGAAGTAGTAGGGACATAACCATAACTTTTATAGGTACCTCCCAGTCATTTTCTCTAATTTTGTCTATTCTTAATACTAAACCCTTCCCCAGCTACAACAACATTATAAAAGGTTTCTCATCATTACTTACCATTTCCTCTAAGTGTGCAAGGATAGGTCACATAGGTATACAACTGGGAACCAACACTCTTCTGATACCATTGTTGGGAAAAGGAAAGAGCCTTAAAGCTTGTGTTGTTGGGGACTCTTTTAGACAGCTATTAAGATTTTTAAAGTTCTTTATATGTTTGTGTTATTCTGATCATCTTTAGTCCATAAACATTACCAAAACTCATTTGTCATCATTATCGAGGACTCAATTGAATTTTCGGGCATGTGTGTTGTTGGGGACTCTTACAGAGAGCTAGAGTTGAAGTTGTAAGCAGTTTATATTGTCAAGATCTCTACTATTATTTTATTTACATTGGGACTAGTTTTGGTTATCAATGACATAATACTCTATTGGGGACGTGTTAGTATTTGAGGTTTGATAATTTAGTATTTTCTATTTATTACACAGAGTTGTGTATTCCTCATGTTTTGAGGAGATTTCCCCTTGCTAAACATAAATCTTAAAAATTCATTATCTTTACTTTCATTAATCATCACTCACTTCAACAAGATATGGTTTCAATATGTATCACTAAAAGTTTGTAAATGGTTATATTCTAGATCTTTGATTCTAGTGGTGACTCTAAAACATGACCTAGTTTCAAAGAAATATCAGTGCCCATCTTCAATATATTCATCTTTGAGAGTTCCTTTGCTTTCAGATGGAGAAGGAGTAAGGTCATGCTTCAAAGATGACTCATATAAGAAACTTATCTTGCCCCTAAGTGTTCATGAAATAAGGAAACAATTTTTGAGGCTTATTGAAGAACTAAGTTTAGCTGTTAGAGACTGCTTGGGGTGCCACGATATTTATAATCCTAAGTTTTTATTTGTTTAAATTCCATTTATTATCCAGTTCCTTCTTAATCAATTGAATCCCCTCCTATGTTTCATCCTTCAAATCAACCCCATTCACCCCCACATATCCTTTTACCATTTGTTTCTAGACCTACCATTAAACCAATCATGATATGTAGGGATTAAGGTGAAAATGAGTGTCGTGCATTTATAATTCTTAGATTTAGACCAATTAATTTTAATGGAATGGAAGGGTATCCTAATGAAGTCCCAAATTAAGTAAGGAAATGCCTTCAAAATTCCAAGGGAACAATGCAGTGAGTGATGATCATCACTTGATATATTTTCACAATATCATTGAAGACTATAAGGTTGAGCATGAGGATGTGTGCATTAAATTATTTATGCACATGCTATAGGAAGATGCTTGTGAATGGTTCAATTCCCTTCCCCATTGATGCATTGATTCATGAGAAGAGATGTTGAATGTTTTTAGGATTCAATATGGTGATATAATTCATCCCAAGTTCTTTTTGTCTGAATTTAAAAAGATCTAAAAGAAAACTAATGAGTGTGTGCAAGATTTTAATACAAGGTTCAACAAGACCATGATGTGGCTGCCTAAAAACATCAATCCTAGTGAGACAACATGATTGATAAAATATTGTGATGCATTTGACAAAAAGGCTACATATTACTTGAGGGAAAATGCTCCCACAAACCTATGGTTGGCATTTAGTATGGCCATCCAAATTGAGAACAAAATAAATCCTATGGGTATGGCTTTGAATAAGTAAGTTGATGCAATGATGGTTGATCTAGAAAAGATAATGTCTAAAGAAACCAAGCTCAAAGAGACTGTTAAGACTTTGGCATACACTATCAAAGAGATGTCTTGTAAGCTAGCTAGAGCTAATAAGATGTTGTCTCATAGTCTTGCATGTGATGTTGGAGGTTTGAATCGAGGGATTGTCAAGGAAGTGCCTAAACAATTACATACCAAGGTGAATGTTGTAAATTTTGATCTTGACATTGATCGGTGTGATAGGTGTTTTTTTTCACATCCCCCATATGATATAGATGAACCCAATGATGAATATATAGATGATCCTAAGTCTGTGTCTAATGGTGATGATGAGATTATGATGTTAAATTATCAGGACTCCCCATGTAAGTTTTTTGCCTCCATGGAAATGATGATTATTACTATTGTAGAATAGTTTTAGAGTACAATCAAGAGAGTCCTAACATTTGAGTTTGCTTGTGATGATAGTTCAACACAAGTATATGAGTTACCAAATCATGATTTAATTGAAGCTCAAGAGTATAATCTAGCAAAAGTGTTAGACATGAATGTAGAATTAGGTGATTATGCTTAGGAATGTGGACATTTTTTAGCAATCAATTAATCTTGATGTTGGATTTAATAATGGAAGTGTTGTTTGGAGAATGTCAGTTGGTGAATATGGGGTTATTTAACATGCCCCTAAGGATGAATTATTTCATTTCCATTTCAAGTAGTACTTTGATTACACAATTGACATTATTGATCCTGATACACTCTTGCTTTGTATTCACATGATTACAGCTGTGAAGCATGTTTATTTACAACTAATAAAGGATTAATAGAATTTATTGGCTTGGTATTATCCCAACTTGAGACCATGTAAATAGAATTTGCTTTAATGTGTCATCCTATTACAACTATCAATAGTAACTTCAAGAAACTATTGAGATGGGTTTACTTCATCTTGGCCATCAAACAACTAGAAAATTTTTAGAGACTAAAGGATGGTAGAATTTTAGAGCCACCAATTAATGGAAATCATTTACATAATCTCCTTAATTAAGTTCAAATAATATACATATTATATAGTGATTTATTTCTTTATCCCTTTTTCTTTTGTTTCCCATCTTCTTTATGCCTTATTTGTACAAATCGTTTTATTATTTTTTATCATGCATTCATTTTCAGATATTTTTGATCCATTTTTGACATCTACCATGTTTTGTCTAACTTTCATGGGTGTTTATTGATAAATTGATCGAGTGTTGACTCTGTAGCCTAATGGATTGGCACATGGTCTTTTTTTACTAGGCTTCTTTTCACACCCATAGGGGGTGTACATCCTTGGGTGAGAGCCAATTTTGGTGCTCTATTTTGCACCAATTTTTTACATAGGTGCTGGATTTAATTCAACATATATTTCTTTTATACTACTATTTGCATGAAAATTAACAAACCCACCAGTTTTCTCAAATTCCAATTCCTTGCTTAGCCATATCACATGGGTAGCCTACCAGGTGAGGAGAGGAGCCTAAATATATGTCTTTAGGCCTATGTGGCAATTGGAAGGACTGAACTATTATAAACATTGCCATTAGAGAAAGTACGGCTACATGGAATAGGGTCAAAAGAGTGAGTGTTTACAGAAAATACAAAAAGACACGTGATGGTGTGGTGGGGGTTAACTCATTGAATGAATATTAATAGCTGAAAAGGTGTAAAGTTTTCATGTGTTTATAAGTTTTGTTAAACATTAAACACACCACCAAGTATGTAGAAGTTATGGAATCAAAATTCACTTTTAAAAAGGTGCAAACGGTTGGTGGGTTTATGTCATAAGTCAATGGTTAGGAAAAAAGGTGTATAATGGTGGATAAAGTCCATAGAAAAGAGACTTGGAGGAAGTCAAAAGGTGAGATGTACTTTGCACCAACATTTGGTGCAAAGTGCAATGGTTTTGTACATCTTCGCATACTGCAATAAGGATGAAGGGAAATGACATGACAAAAATAAAAGGTAGTGACTATAATTTAAATAGAGAAAGACCTTGTGATAATTTTAGTGGAATGGGAGTTGTATGTGCACTTTGTATGAAGTAAGGGTGCAACATGAAAATTGACAAATGATCATGTAGTTCCGCATCTCATGGGGAAAAAGACAAAAAAGAGACTTTTTAGAAGTTGGGAGGTGGGATGAACTTTGTACAAACATTTGGTGTAAATTTCAAGGTGCTCCCATAGCTTTGTATCCAATAGTATATGCATGATAAATGAGTGGGAAAGAAAAAATAAGAGCATGGATTTGTAAGAATAGTAAATAATTTTTCAAAACTTGAATAATGTGCCAATGTAAGTGCCTAGATATTTGGTGTAAATAAAACACTTTAGAATGAAAAGGCAGTTGTAAATATTGCAAATATGGCTTGGTGTGCTTACTAAATCCATTACTATAGAAAATAATATCCATGTTCAAATACTGACTAGCACTAGCACTACCTAGACTTGAAAGGAGCTCTAGATCCTATATAGGTCTATGAGAATATGAAAGGTATCTACTTTGGTCCATTATGAAAATACTATAGCTTGAAATGTAGATGTTCCAACTTGGGTTTCAACTCAACTCAAGGCATTTCGCTTATAACTCAATTCAAGTCATGTTTGTTAGTTTGTCTAAACAAGCAGGGATTCCTAGTTTAAATCTTAGCTCATTGTAAATGCATATATTCCACCTTGGTTAATGTAGTTTACATTAGTTATCTTGTTTTCATTGATGGGTGGGCTCTGACTTCTATCAATAAATTGCAATATTATTCCCTGAGATCAGATTAATGGTTTCCTTTACACACCATTTGCCAACATTGAGTCTTATATTCCTCCTTCATTTTATTGAATTCATCACTACCATAAAGCTCAATATTTGATTCCTATCTTGACCTATCCACTCTATGATAAAAGGGATCACATTATAATTATCAAGATGTAGTAGTAAAATGTGTGTCTTCATTAGATTTGCCATTTGAGGTTTTTGATTAAAACTGTCACATAGTAGATATTGTCCCTAATTAATAATCATGTATAAAATATGAGATAATTATTTCCATGAAGTAGGGGTATGTGATGTACATTTATAGTTTGCTAAATGCAATTCTGATGGTTGACAGTGAATGCGAACACAAGAGAGTGCATGCCTTGGAAATGAAGATTTTTGTATGGAGAATGCCTCAAGTTCAAATGCATTGTGCAAGTAAATAAAAATTATTATGTTAAGTCATGATTTTGAAAAGGTTATGACTTTTGGTGAAAAATCATGTACAGGGTGCTTTACTGGACCAAGTTTCTGCAATAATGGATAATATTAAGAGAATCAAGAAAATTTACAAATTTACAAAGAAAGGTACAGAAGAGAGCCACAAATCCCCTGGGGTATCTTATTAAGAAGTGCACTGTGCATAATTCTTGAAATATTTATATTTTCTATAAAAAAACATAAAGAGCATTATGGCCGAAATGGGAGGTTCACATGCACTTTGGACCAACTCAAGGTGAAATGTCCAAAGTGCTCCTTAAGGTTTGTATTCGATGTAAGGGAAGATAAGAAAAGTTTGGTAGAGATGGGAGGTTGAAATTCATTTTACACCAACACAACATTCAAAGTGAAAAGTGCATCCCCATCTCCATATCTTGTGAGATGCAAAGTGAGATCTAAGTGGAAAATTGCACTTGGTGCAAATTGTACTTCATGAAAATTTGCATAAAAGGACCAGGATTCCCCCAAAAGGTGAAAATTGAAAATAATGCATTTATGTATTAAAAGGAAATATGGATGAAACTACCAAAAAAAAAAATATTTAAAAAAATGTAAATATTGAAAAGTGCAAAAGGGCAAATTTGTAAGAATGTAAAAATGCAAATTCTATAATATAAAAATGCAAGTTTGGAGCCAAAATTTAAAAAGGGTGAAATAAACCTAAATTTTTATATTTCCATTTGATATATTTGTCCAATGTCCTCCATGAAAGGATACTGTAGCTTTGCTAGATCTAAGTGGGCCACTCTAGGGAAGATTGCTCAAAGAGACATGAGTCTAGAATATTATCATGTCATCATTGCAAGAGTAGGTTTTTCCATGGCATGCATAAGATGAAGGGTAGTTGTCTAGAAGGTTCTAGCTATGAAAGAATGTGGACAAAGTCATCTCCAGGTAGTTACCAAAAATCCATATGGTTTGTTTGGTTCCTAAAATGAATATTCTTTTCCCATCTCATGTAAAATGCATTTCCAACCAAAGAGAGCAATGGGTTGTTTCAAATATTCATCATTTATTGTAGAGGAAGTTAGAGGAATCATTTTCCTTATAAATACATTAATATTCCATGTATGGAAAAGCATTTTTTCCAGTTGGGAGCATCTTCCCCAAGCTTGGAGGGGTATTTTTAATTTTTTCAAATTTCAACCCTCATTCCAAGATTTGAAAATGGTAAAAATGTGTAAATAGAAGGAGTTTCTTCTATTTAAGAGGTTGTTTGGCCTTTCTTTTGGTCATAGTGTTGGTTTGTACTTTCCTTAGTATAGGCTCTTCATATTTTGGGATCACTACTATGTTCATTATGTCTCTTTTGCTAAGGTGGTTGCAGCTATACAACCATTAGCAAGATCTGACATCATGTTTATATGAATCCCCTACCAATCATGGAGCAAATCCATCATGCTTGTCCCCATGGTAACTGTTGGTTGAATATTTTGTCTGTCAAGGTACTGGTAAACAAAATAGGTCTGATCAGCCAAAGTAAGAATATTAGTCATCTAAATGTGCAAGTTTATCACATCAGAAGGAGACTGCTCTCTCCTCTCATCAAGGGGAGGTTCCTTGTGGATATATATATATATATATATATATATATATATATATATATATATATATATATATATATATAAACAAAAAATAATACTCATGGGTAGGATAAGACATCCATCTCTCTTTCTTCAGAGATGATGTGTACAAAACAAAGGAAAAACTCAAAGGAATGATAAATAGTACTCCTCTTCTTTCAGAAGAACTATTTAGCCAGACACAAGAATACTCTAGAAAATAAAAGAAAAATGTTAATAAAGGTATAGTAACCAGCAAATTGAGACATAGCACAAAGTCTGCACTTGAAATGTTCGAGAGTAATATACGAAGGACAAAGAGAGCACAAAGTCTTCTCAAAGTCCGTTACACATAAATAAAAATAAAACACACTAAAGGTAGCTATGAGGGCACAAAGTCTCTCCATAGTTGATTCTTCAGGACACCTTCCTGACTAATTTTTCTAATCCTGCTTGTTAAACTAATGGAACAGAAAAGATATCACAAAATAAAGTCTGAAAAAGTCCCTTGCTTTCTTATTCCATTAACAAAATATGATCAACAAACTAAAAAGAAAGTCTCAATGATGCATCTCAATTTGGGCAGAGTTTTGTTTAGATTGTCAAAAAACATATATGTTTACAATGAAATAAAGTCCCTTATATAGCCACTTGAAGAAGGACTTGGGAACAGTAATACATCATGATGCATTGGGAACTATTATGAAGACAGGCTAGAACTTTGGGGAATTTTACCCATTTTATCTTTTCAATGTAGATAAACAAGCTACACAATTGAAATATTACAACTTTCAATGTCCACCTTAAGGTCTGATCTTATCTTCATTGCTCCTCCTTTCCTGGTTAATTGAATCGGGTCCTAGATTCATCTATTGTTCTGTCTTTCCTCACTTTCAGCTGGTTTTGGTCTTGAATTTTGGGAATGCATTCAATTTTATAAATTCAAAGTATCAAAGGCTATTTTACTGTCTTTAAAATTGATGTTTACATGCCTATCAATGTGCTTTCAATGGCTAGTTCACAATCCTAAATTTGACGTCTTCAGGGGCATCATCCCTTGGTCTTCTTTTGGCTTTTGGCTTTGCCCTTTCAGATTGGACTTGCCCTTTTGAGCCTTGGTAAATGACCTATGTTGAGTTAGAAGATCCTTTTATTTTGGCCATCGAGAGTCCCCCACAAGGGCACCTTCCCTTCGGAGTCCTTTGGCAGCACTTTGTCTTGGCAGCTCCCGCAGACAAATCCCTGGGCTTTGGCTTCCCGTGAAAGTTCTCCGTGGACATTTTCCTTGGGGAAAATTCCTGTGAACAAAATTTTGGGGAAAATTCCCATGGGAAAAAGTCTGTGGAATTATTTTTTTTTCCAATCTTTGAACAAGTCTTCGGATTTTGCCCCCGCAGCCACTTAGAATTCTTTTAGACTTTTTGTCTGAAGGAATTCCTTTGGACAAAAGTCTGAAAGAGTTAAGTGTTTAAGCCAATTTTCAAATGCCTTAAATAAATCTGAAAGAATTACCTTTCAGCTTCCTTGAAAAATGACCCTTCGGAAGGGTGCTTTTCTTGATTAAGTGTCCTCCACAAGGGCACTTGTCCTTCGGGAAGTTTCCTTTTGTGTTGAACCGCCCCTTTGAACCTTGATGTTGAACCAATCGATTGAACCAAAAATGGTTCAAGCCGATGGTTCAATGAATTAAACAAGCTGATGAACTAAACATTGTTTCAAACATAATGAACTTGCCTTTGAACCAATAGGAACTTTGACGTTGAACCAATCAATTGAACCAAGGCTTTGAACCAATCTGTTGAATTGGTTCAACAATTCAATGAAGCGCGTTGAGCCCCTTTGAACCAAAGGCCTATGAACTGACTAAATGAACCATTAGCTTGAATGAACTTGTTCGTTGAACCAAGATGTTGATGGTTCAACGATTCAAACAAAGCTTTTGAAAAATGTCTTTGAACCTACTGTTGAACCTGTAGATGTTGAACCAAAGGATGCAATGAAAGAATGAACCAACTGAGTGAATTATTTGGTTGAACCAAAAGACACTGAGTGAAATAAAGCATTGAAATTCTTGGTTGAACTGAGCCATTGAACTATTCCTTTGGTTGAACCCACCATTAAACCTTGAACCCATTGAACCTTTGAACCAAAGTGGTTCAATGGTTCAACGGTTCAATGGTTCAAGCCACCTTGATTTGGCCAAATGTCTTGAAGCCAATGAACCAATTGAAGTAATTGAACTTTGAACCTTGATGAAGCACATAACTCTTGCCAAAGACATTGAACTTGTTGAAATTTGAACTCGTTGAACCTTTGAACCAAAGTGGTTCAATGGTTCAAGGCTCTTTTTGCAGTCAGATGCTTGCCGATGAAGATTTTAAACTGAACCAAAGCTCTGAACTAATTTTGGAAAATGACCAAGTGTTGAAAACTAATTTTTTTGACTGAAACCACTTGCAAAAGCCTTAGAACATGTGTAAATGAACCTGCCTGCATAGTCCATAGACTTCTCTTCCTACTGAAGAGTCCGTAGATTTTCTGAGAAGCTTGGAAAATGAGGAATTTGAATGTCTAGGACAAATTTAGGAAATGGAAGAGACAATTTTGGTCTGCAAGACCAAAATAATTCAAATGTTGTCCCAAAAATGAATGATGCTTTTGGGAGACAATAGCTGGCTCCAATTGGGGAACTTCTGTCAATTGCAAAATGAATTGAAAGGAGTAGAATCCAGAATCTCTAATGTCTTCATGTGTACCATTGGGCTTCGGAGTCATGCTATCCAAAAATGAAAGGTATCAAAAATGAAATCAAACAAAACAAAATAGAATTTCCACTGTACAAATATAAATATATAGAGAGGGAATGATCTGATATTTCAAAAATTGAAGTGTTTCAGATGCTGCCCATTGTGGGGCAGAGAAAAGAGTGTGCCATCTTGGGATTTCAATAGAAATTTGTTTTCACCCATGTGTTAATGAATTATGAATGGGTGTCTCCAAAGGGAGTCAAACTTTCCATGCATCCCCTTCGGTTCTCTTTTTTTGTCCCATAGTAGGACTTGATCCCCAATTTGGAAATCATGATTTTTGGCCTTTTGATCAAAGAGTTTCTTTACCAGATTTTGATGAGCAACAATTATGTCCACCACCATGGTTCTTTGTTCCTCTAGCTAAGTCAGGCACATGATTATTTTATCAAGAGAACTCTCATATGTCTGATCTTCAATGGCCTTCACCAATTTCAAGGTTGGTAACTCTAAAGTGATTGGTATCTCAGCATTAATATCGTAAAGAAGTTGAAAAGGGGACATACCAATTGCCCTCTTTGGTGTGATCCTATCTTCCCATAGAGCGTCAACCAATGCTTTGTGCCATATCCTTTGATTATCATCTGCTAGCTTTTTGACAATGCTTACCAAATTTTTATTACTGGACTCAGCTTGTCCATTCCCTTATGTAAAATAATCAGAAGAATGAGAGAGCGTAATTCCATAATGAAAATAGAATTACGTAATTTCTTGAGAGGTGAAACAAGCTGTATTATTAGGAATGATTTTGAGTGGAACTCCAAACTTGGAACTAATATTTTCTTTGAGGAAGTTGCATAGAACTTCTTAAGTAGCATGCTTAGATGGGATTGCTTCTACCCACATTGTGAAATAATCAGTTGCTGTAAGGACATAATCATGTCCAACACTTGAAGATGGGTTTATTATTCCAATAAAATTATGTCCCGATTGTTGGAAAGGTTCTTCTATGATTACTGGCTTGAGAGGTAGGGCAACCAACTTGGGTCTTCCAACAAATTGCTGGCAAAGTTCACATTTCCTCACCCACTTATGTGCATCTTGAAAAAGAGTTGGCCAGTAATACTTGGCTCACAGAATTTTTTGGGCAGTCACAGGAGTGAAAAAATGTCCTCCATAGGCTAGATTGTGGAAAGATTTCAAGAGCTAGGTCTATTGTTTTTTATCCACACAGTGAAGGAATACTCCATCTATGTTTCTCTTATATAGGTCGTTATCCCAAAAGATAAAATTGGTAGCTTTCAACCTGGTAGTCCTCCTTTCTTTGTAAGACAAATGTGTAGGACATTCACCATAAGTCAGAAAATATGTGATATCTGAGTACCATTCATTGGTAGTAGAGACAAAAAGGACTGTTGGCGTATCGTCTACTTCAGCTTCTTCATGCTTTGTATCTTCTGGCTTATTGTCAGCCATCAATTGGCAAAGGCCTTTACCCCTGACCAGCTTTGTCAGCTTGATATCTAGATCAAATTCTTGGATCTTTGCAATCCAATTACCTCTCTTTGTGCCAAACTCCTGCTGAGTTAATATAGACTTGACTGTGGTGTCAGGAACTAAGGCTGTAGCATGTGAATTCAAAATATAGAAGCGAAAATGTTTGACTACTTTTACGAAGGCATAGGGTTGCTTTTCTATATTTTAATAATTCATCTCATGGGTTTTGAGAGGGTAAATCATGAAAGAGATAGGGGATTTCATACATTCCTTGTCCTTTTTAACAAGAATCGCTGAAAGAGTATGCTAAGACGCATAGCTATATACAATGAAATCTTTGTGGTAATTTGGACAAACCAAGGATGGGGCGTGAGCAATGGCAGCCTTGATATCTTGAAATGTTGATTTACCTTCTTTAGTCCAACTAAAGGTGGTCTTCCCTTTCATCATGTTCACAATATGTCTTGTCTTCTCAGCAAATTCAGGAATGAATCTCCGTAAGAAATTCACTTTTCTAAAGAAAGAGTGAACATCATTTTTACTTGTTGGCAAATTTAGTTCTTAAATAGATTTGACTCTGTCTGAGTCAATCTTTATACCTTATTTGGACACAATGTGTCCAAAGAGTTTTCCCTTTGTCACTCTAAAAATAGACTTCTTAGGATTCAACAAAATACCATTCAGGAGGCAGCACTCTAGCACTTGTTGGAAGTGGCGTACATGATCATATCAATGCTTTGAAAAGACAGTTAAGTCATCAAGATATACAAATATGAATTTGCCAATCTCATCTTTGAAGGCCATGTCCATAGCTATCTAAAAGGTAGCACCATGATTTATTAATCCAAAAGGCATTCTTTTATATGTAAATGTACCCCAAGGCGTGATGAATGCAGTCTTGTGTTGGTCAGCTTCAGCAACATCAACTTGATTATAGCCTGAGAAGCCATCCAATATTGATAACATTTCTTATCCTGTTACTATTTGAATCACTTGGTCAATGATTGGCAAAGGTTAATTGTCTTTTAGAGATTACTAATTCAGATTCTAGAAATCTACACATATATAGATTTCATCATTTTTCTTCCTTACAGGTACTATGTTCACAATCCATGTAGAATGATGGATTGGGAAAATAATTTTAGCATTTAACATTTTCTGTATCTCAAACATAATAGTACCTATAATTTTTGGATTGTATTATCTGGATTTCTGCTTGTAAGGCGTTGAATCAGCCTTGAGAGGAATATGAGGGTAGATTTCATCAAGTCTGAGAGACTTCAGGTCTTCATATGAATACGCTAAGACATCAATATATTGACGAAGCAAAGAAGTGAATTTGAATCTTTCTTCAGCTGTACATCAGTTACCAATGTTGACTATCTTGGGATTTTCTTTGTTTGTCAGATTTACTTGGTCAAATCCTTGAGATAAATTTGAATCTATTTGTTGTTATTTGATGAATCTATCATGCTTGTCAAATAGCTTCTCAAGAGAAACCAGGCCTTTAGGAATTTTGATTCCTTTCAGCTGTAGAAATTCTTCATTAACATCTAAACTGGATTCAGAAATAGATTCAGACTTCTTAGATTCACTACCTTAAAAATATAGCTAGTCAAAATTGTCTTTTTGTTCCAAGAAAGCAATGATCTGATGATCATCATTGAATATTTGCCAATGTTCAGCATTTTCAGGAACACTTGGTCTATAGACCAACTCAATGGTATACTTGTCTTCTTTAAAATTAGAATGAGGAACTAAGAGAGTTCCTGAAATAGCAAGTGCATTAGCCCTATCATTAGTCTCTCTGGGAACGACAGAAATGTTGAAAGCATCAAAGCTTTCAATTTGGTCTCAAACCAAGTTATGGTAGTGGCATAACCTCTCATTCTTGGTCTGATAAAAATTTCTCACTTGACAGACCACTAATTTGGCATCCCCTTTACCATGAAGAAACTTGATGCCTCTTTCTTGAGAAACCTTTATGCCCAGCAATAACTATTCATAGTCAGTTGTATTATTTGTGTTGCTTAATTGTAATTTATAGGATGAAGGAAACATATCTCCTTGAAGAGATATCAAGACAATCCTAGCTCCGAAACCAATAGAAGAATATCTACCATCAAATTCTAGAGTCCAAATCTCATTAGATACTGACTTTACTTCAGACTTTCCCTCATCAAAGATGCAGGGCCTTTCTTCATCTGTATATAAAAAGTAGTTGCCCATACATGCAGATTCAAAAAAAATTTGAGCTTCAGGACCTGACGTCTTGGTAACTACATACTTTGCTTCCTTTTCAAGAAGTAATCTCTTCATCATGCCTTGGACAAGGATGCTTGCCTCATATAGATCCATGTTTAGTTCCCCTCCCACATCCTTGTAGAAATTTTGTCCAAGAAAAATGACATAAGATGCTGGGACATCAGCCACTAAGACAGTCATTTTAATCCTCTTGTCTGGAAAGGCTGTGAATACAAATTGGGCATCTTTGATTTGCCCCAGTAATGGTACTTGCTTATTCTCCATGGAGAAACATCTCCAAAACATCTTGGTCAATGTGAGACCAAGAGACTCAGTGACTTTAGTAGGCATGACATTGTCAGATGCACTTGAGTCTATTCTATAGTTACTCAGCTTATGGCCATTGATTAATAGGAAAACATAGAAAGGTTCTATTTTTTCATGAGCAGCTGCAGGAGTAATGACCAAATTATTTAGAATAGGCGTATTCACTAGAGAGTCAATAATTACTTTTTTAGCCTTTTGTCTTGCAAGGATGGTTTGATTTTTAACGTATTGAACCAACTTATTCAGTTGATCCAAATTAGACTGTAAATATTCAAATTCAGACATCTATATTTTTGTCTTTTTGACATGATCAATTATGTCAAATGGTTGAATTGAACTAGGTATAGAGATAGGTACTTCAACTTTATGAGTTTTCAAAGGGATGGGAGGTGGGCTGGTTTCAAAATTAGAAGTAGAATTGGAAGGTGCAATGGATGTATTTACCTTTTGGGTGTTTTACAGATCTTTTGACTGAAAAGGCAGATTAGTCCCACACTTGACAATTGTGACTACTGGCTGTTGTTGCTCTTCTACCTTCTCTTTATCAGTCTACTGGACTGATTGGTTCTTAGACCTGGTAAACACTGCATATGATCCATCTGAAGCTTCTCCTTTGCTTTCGAGTTCATCCTGATAATTCAAGAAACTAATGTGGGAGTCGCCAGCTGATTCTTATTGACTATCTTCAATGATATCATCATCATTTTCTTGATTTAATTCAGGCTGATAAGAGATTTTTGATTTTCCTTCAAGATATCCCATTGCTGAATTGGTTGGAGGAGCTTCCAAGGCAAGTTTCCCTTGTGGGGGAGGAAGGCAATTTTGTTGTCTTTGGTTTTTGGCAACATTGCCCTGATATGACTGATTTGGGAATGTCCTTCTGTATGTAAGAACAAAAGATATTCCTTGAGCCATTTGCTTTTTGAGAGCAAGCAACTCATTTGCTAATTTTTGCACCATTGGATTTGTGGTTCTTGTCGACGCAAATTCAATAGATGATGAAGCTCTATTTCTATTGGGATCTCTTCTTATATTCTCTGCTAAGATGAGATCATTTTCTACTTTAGTGGCCAGAAGTTGAGCTACAACGAGATCTATTTGGCCAGCACGTCTCAAGAGAAAACTAACTTTAGGGAATTGAGAATTAATGAAAAAACATTTGAGATTCTTAGCTGTAGGTCTAGAAATTACAAGAATTCTATTTTTGAATTTGTCAAATTTAGCTATGATGTCTCTCATAGGCTCATGTGGCTATTTCATCATCTATGTAAGTTGAACCAAAAGTGTATGTGCATCTTCTACAATTTTGAATCTGGCTTCAAACTTAGCTTTAAGAGTATTCCAATCAATCACAGACTGAGCCTATAAATGGTAAAACTAATCTGTAACAACACTTTGAAGTGTTTCAATAAAAATCTTGATTGCTACATCTTAAAACTCTACTCTGATTACTCCACAAGCTACACTGAATGCTGCAATGTGTTCATCACGATGAACTTTCCTATCACTGTAGAATTTAGGGAAATTCTTTATAAAACTACATGGAAGCTCATGTAGAGGAGGAGTAATATTGAGAGGACCAAAAGCATTAGCCCAGGGGCCTTGAACTACCATTATAGGATTCTAAAAAGGAGGGATAACAAATCTCAAAGGAGTAATTATAGGCATAACTTTATCAACAGTAGAAATAGATACTTCATCTGGTAATGGAAATCTGGCTTTAGTAGGAGGGAAGCTTTTGGTTCATTGGAAATGAGATGGTGAAAGAAATAGATCAAAAATATTTTGTTATACCAGCTCGAACACAGGATCAACGATACCTTTAGCCCTTTGGCTTCGTGTATACCTTGAATCTGTCAGATTGTAAAATAAAAGTGGAAAAGAATTAACTTTGCTTCAATTAAAGCTTGGGGCTTTAAATTGTGCATTATTTCCCTATTAATATGGAGGTGAATTAATAGGATATAAATGGATAATGGGTATATTTCCCCAGTGGAGTTGCTAAAAACTATTGGTTGAATATTTTGTCTATCAGCGTACTAGTAAACAAAATAGGTCTGATTAGCCAAATTAAGAAGATTATTCATCCAAGTGTGCAAGTTTATCACATTAGAAGGAGACTGCTCTCTCCTCTCATCAAGGGGAGGTTCCCTATGGATATGCTATATATATATGTATAAATAGAAAATAATAATCATGGGTAGGACAAGACATCCATCTCTCTTTCTTCAGAGATGATGTGTATAAAACAAAGGAAAAACTCAAAGGAATGATAGATAGTACTCCTCTTCTTTAAGAATAACTATTTAGATAGACACAAGAATACTCTAGAAAATAAAAGCAGAATGTAACTGAAGGTATAATAACCAGCAAATCGAGACACAACACAAAGTTTACACTTGAAATGTTTGAGAGTAATATACGAAGGATAAAGAGAGCACAAAGTTTTCTCAAAGTCCTTTACACATCAATGAAAATAAAACACACTGAAGGCAACTATGAAGGCATAAAGTCTCTCCACAGTTGATTCTTCAAGACACCTTCTTGACTAATTTTACTAATCCTGCTTGTTAAACTAATGGAACAGAAAAGATATCACAGCACAAAGACTGAAAAAGTCCCTTGCTTTCTTATTCCATTAATAGAATATGATCAACACACTGAGCACAAAGTCTCAATAATGCCTCCTAATTTGGGTAGAGTTTCGTTCAGATTGTCAAAAAAGAGATATGTTTACAATGAAAGAAAGTCCCTTATATAGCCACTTGAAGAAGGACTCGGGAACAGTAATACATCATGATGCATTAGGAACTGAAATGAAGACAGGCTGGAACTTTGGAGCATTTTACCCATTTTATCTTTTCAATGTAGATGAACAAGCTACGTAATTGAAAGATTAAAACTTTCAATGTCCACCTTAAGGTCTAATTTTGTCTTCATTGCTCCTCCTTTCTTGGTTAATTGAATCGGGTCCTGGATTCATCTATTGTTCTGTCTTTCCTCACATTCAACTGGTTTTGGTCTTAAATTCTAGGAATGCATTTGATTCTATAAATTTAAAGGATTAAAGGCTATTTCACTATCTTTAAAATTGACATTTACATGCCCGTCAATGTGCTTTCAATGGCTAGTTCACTATCATGAATTTGATGTCTTTGGGGGCGTCACCCTTTGGTCTTTTTTTTAGCTTTTGGCTTTGCCCTTTTGGATTGGACTTTCCCTTTCAGGCCTTGAGAAATGACTTGTGTCGAGTTAGAATAGCCTTTTATTTTGGCCACCGAGAGTCCCCTGCAAGGGCATCTGCCCTTTCGGGTTCTTCGATAGCCCTTTGTCTTCGAAGTTCCCACAGACAAATCCCTGGGCTTTGGCTTCTTGTGAAAGTTCCCCCCGAACATTTTCCCTAGGGAAAATTCTCATGAACAAAAGTTTGGGAAAAATTCCCATTGGAAAAATTTCGTGAAATTATTTGTTTTGCCAATCTTTGAATAAGTCTTTGGATTTTTCCCCCGCATTCACTTAGAATTCTTTCAGAGTTTTTGTCTAAAGGAATTCCTTCAGACAAAATTCTGAAAGAGTTAAGTGTTTAAGCCAATTTCAAATGCCTTTAACAAATCTGAAAGAATTACCTTTCTTCTTCCTTGAAAAATGACCCTTAAAAAGGGTGCTTTTCTTGATTAAGTGTCCTCTGCAAGGGCACTTGTCCTTCGAGAAGTTTCCTTTTGCATTGAACCGCCCCTTTGAACCTCAATGTTGAACCAATCGATTGAAGCAATCGGTTGAACCAAAAGTGGTTCAAGCTGATGGTTCAATTAATTAAACAAGTTGATGAACTAAACATTGTTTCAAACATAATGAACTTGCCTTTGAAACAATAGGAACTTTGACATTGAACCAATCAATTGAACCAAGGCTTTGAACCAATCCGTTGAATTGGTTCAACGGTTCAATGAAGTGAATTGAGCCCCTTTGAACCAAAGGCCTATGAACTGACTAAATGAACCATTAGCTTGAATGAACTTGTTCGTTGAACCAAGATGTTGAACCAAATTTTGGTTCAATGATTCAAACAAAGCTTTTGAAAAATGTCTTTGAACCTGCTGTTGAACCTGTAGATGTTGAACCAAAGGATGCACTGAAAGAATGAACCAACTGAGTGAATTACTTGGTTGAACCAAAAGACACTGAGTGAAATAAAGTGTTGAAATGCTTAATTGAATTAAGCCATTGAATTATTCCTTTTGTTGAACCCGCCATTGAACCTCAAACCTGTTGAACCTTTGAACCAAAGTGGTTCAACGGTTCAATGGTTCAAGCCACCTTGATTTGGCCAAATGTCTTGAAGCAGATGAACCAATTGAAGTGATTGACCTTTGAACCTTGATTAAGCACTTAACTCTTGCCATAGACATTTAACTTGTTTAACTTTGAACACGTTGAACCTTTGAACCAAAGTGGTTCAATGGTTTAACAATTCAATGGTTCAAGTCTCTTTTTGTAGTCAGATGCTTGCCGATGAAGATTTTCAACTGAACCAAAGCTCTGAACTAATTCTAGAAAATGACCAAGTGTTGAAAACTAATTCTTTTGACTGAAACCACCTATAGAAGCCTTTAAACCTGTGTAAATGAACTTGCCTACATAGTCTGTAGACTTCTCTTCCTACTAAAGAGTTCGTAGATTTTTTGAGAAGCTTGGAAAATGAGGAATTTGAATGTCTAAGACAAATTTTGGAAATGGAAGAGACAATTTTGGTCTGCAACACCAAAATAATTCAAATGTTGTCCTAAAAATGAATGCTACTTTTGGGAGACAACAGTAACATTTTCAAACATTGGTGTATTTAATATTTTTATTTCAAGTTAATGAAAATTCATGTGGTTTTGTGTTATTTTCTTCTATTGAATTGTAGTGATATGTCTTATAAATGTGTTAATAGGATATCTCATTCTATGACATTTATTTGTTGTCATCTTGGGATTAGTTTTGGATTATAAATCCCTTTATACATTATATTTAGAGTATGTTGTTGAACAAATTATTAGGGAACCCTAGGTTTATGGATTTAATAGGAAAAGGAAAATCCCTCCTTGTCGTTTTAGTGGCCTACACTTGAATTTTTCTACATCTTTACTATAAATTATGTCATTAATGATTGAAAGAATCCCTACTAATTGAATATCTCCATCTCACCACCCTCCATTTTTTATAACTATGAACTTGTCCTACCCTATCATACCTTGCCTATAACATGCCTTTTCCATATCTTAAGTGTTATCTACCTATAGATGTATAAACATTATATATTTATCATGTGTTTACATTTTGTTCTTTAAATCCTAGCATTACAATCTCTTACTCAGCCCCCATATTGTTGAATGTTTTTATAGATGAAGGTTGAAATCATATTCATATCTATCTTTAGTATCTTATGTTTGGCCTAGAATATTTTCTTATTCTGTGTGACAACTCTTCTTGGGTGCAATGATCAAGTTTGGTTGTGTTTTAGTCATATTTGTGTCTCTTTGTGACAATAATCCTCATGGAGATTGAATTATAGATTCTCTCTATCTGAGAGAGATATGCCATAAGTCCTTTCACCTTAGTTAATGTAGATCCAGAAGTAAAAAGGAGATAAACATACCCTTTGTAGGTGCTTCCCAGTCATTTCTTCCATTCTTTTCCATTCTTGACAATAAACCCTACCTTAGCTACAATGACATTCTAACATGTTTTTCATCATTGCTTAACATTTCCTTCAATTGTGCAAGGTGATATCATAGAGGTATACAACTAGGAACCAACACATATAATGAATGAATTGATAAACCACTCAAAGTGGCAACCACTTACAATGACAAATGATAGAACCACTTATAGTATTAAAATAGTTAGGTAAAAAATTAGTGATAATAGAATACAAACATATAGGTAAAATTATGAAATCAATCAATATTAAAACACATAAAGATCCATTTGAACACATATTAAATAACAAAGACAATAACTACAAACTTATTTTATCAATCATATTATTAAACTCATTTATGAATTAGAGTCAACATCCATTAAACACATTTCATATGAAGAGTGATGAGCTATCATGAATAATCAAACAACATAACTTCCATGACCATTCTAAGGCCCATGCCAAATACATATCCTTCTTGAATACTCATTCACTCATCCCTATCAGAACTACGTTACTATTGCCTGCCATTGATGGCATACTTCTCTCATAGTTTACCAAGTTCAGATGGGATGCTCCTAGTCATGGAAAGAACATTGTAGATACATGTATGTATAACATCCATTGGAAGAGTCTAAATGAATAAGAAGTTAGTGGAGGATATGTGAAGACCTCTGAAGAGATATAAATGTATTAAACTACAGCTATTTAAAGATGTATCTTTCGTAGATAGCAAGATCTCAAAAATTAAAAGAAAATAAAGTGATATAAATGTTGATAGATATCTAGGACACAACTTGGATATGTAGGCAATTTAGCTTACATCACCAACATATAAATGTTCATATTGAATCCTTATAACTTGACCATTACCTTATCAAATTTTGAAATAGTCCCATTTAGCCATAACTCATTTCTCATAGACATTGATAGGAATTCAAAATTGATCAATCAACATCTATATTCTTATAGTAATGAGAGTATCAGCTATTCTTATGTATACAAATATAGTTTTTTAGGTTTATACGACCCATCATAGTAAACAAAATAGGATTTATTCTTCTAAACCATAGTTCACTATTAATAAATTCAAATGAATATACGCCTTAATAGTTGAACCACCTTTATATAGTTCTAATAATACACATCAAGTTAAAACCTGTTTAAATCAATAGCAATATGATTTTTCTATCACAATATACTTTATTGTTTTTATTGATAAATAACACATGGATCTTTGTTGGAATAATGAATATTTAAGCTTACCTAGGGTAATAGGGTAAGTTATTTATTACCTAGGGATAATTTTATTTACCTAGGATAATTTGTTTTATTGTTGAGAGTCTCTCAAATATATTTTTATTCGTAGTATTTGAAAGCAAATAGTTTATTTTCTCTATTTTGTAATCACAACAAACAGTTTGTTGCAATAAAACAAACTATTTGTACTATATATAATTTATAATCTAATAGATTGCAATGAGATAATATAGAGTATATAGATAATTTTTAGGATTATCACCTATTTTATTCTCTGGTATTATTTTTGCAGGTTTCTTGTTGTGTGTTCTTTCTCTTGGATTGATTCGATGGATCCTGTGTATCTCCTGCTCATTCTTTCGTGGTATCAGATCTTGGAGTTCTAGTTGAAGATCCTCTTACGCAAAAATTTTCATCATTTTCATCCATTAACACAGTCAAAAACATTATTTTATTGATGTGTTCCAAATATTTGTTATTCTCTCACATTCTGGTTCTTGTTTACAATTTTTTCTGAAAATTTATGTACTTTATGATCATTTATGATAGTATGGATTTCAAAAAAAAAAAAAAAATTGGTACAAGGGCATATCAAATAAAATCAGTAATCCTATATAACTTGATTTTTTTCATTCCTTCATCGCTATATAGCTCTTCCAGACAAAAACCATCTGACTGGTTTTTCTGGTAGATTGCAGTACCTATATGGTTTTTTGCTATGGTATATCATACAGACATCTTTTTTGAAATCTGACACCTATTCATGAAATCTTATTGTGCCAGCTTTTATTATAGATCAATTAGTACATTTTATTTTTAGGCTGTACAATGTTTTGGGGGATTACAACAGGGATTTCAAAATCTGTTTTGTTCTGCAGCATAACCGTATGGTTTTCTTCATTTTGAATGCCTTATACTACATAAAATTAAAATCTAAAAGTTTTATGAGTTAGCAAACATTCCAGGATTTCATTTCCAGCTGAGAAGTATGGATTTGGATCAGGTCGTATAGTCCTTTTAGCATATTTTGTGGAGCTAATTCTAAAATTGCTTGGAGTTTTTTTCCTTGGTAAATGTTTATAGAATTCTCATCAGAATTCTTCCTGATTACCATGCCTTGCTAGAACAAGAAATTATTTCTGATAAAGCCAAAAATTATTCAGCATCCATCTCACACGTGTGAATTATTTTGGCTTTTTTAAAATTAATTTCTTAATTTTTAGTGGTTTAAAAGCAAGTCTCTAGATTTAAATGAACAAAGTCAACTTTTCTAAAGTGGCTAGAGTTATTTTGTTAAAGAATTAGTAGGGAGGAATTCTTGGGGTCAAATCTCCCTACATATTTTTTTCCATAAAGCCATTTTTTGTACCTTTGTATAAGCTAAGGCTAATAAATTTTGTTAGGAGATGTTAAATTGTAACAAGAGGGGTTTTTTAAGGAAAAATGAATGTCTAGGTTGTTCCTATCAGTGTCATCATCTTCTTTGGGAATGGAATCCTGATTGTTTGAACCCCTAAACTCCAAAAATTACCATGATTAGAAGCCAAAAATGCAACAACTCCTTCAATCAAAGGGCTTATGTAGATTTTTTTTTGAAACAACATCTACGACATTCACCACTGAAAAAGACAAATATGCATATGGTTGTAAGTAGGATGAGGCTCTTGGACTAATTTGCCTCAATGTCTCAGATAATCTTCAATTTCACATTGCAGATGCTATAACGCCAAAAGAAGTATGGGAAAATTTTAAAAACCTATTTGGAAAAGTTAATGAGTTTAAAATTTTGTAATTAGATGTAGAATTGAGTACTCTCTCTCCATCAAATTTTCCTTCAATAGATGAATTCTTGGAAAAATTCAAATTTATTAGGTCACAATTAAAAGCTGGTGACAAGGATAAAAGTGATAACGAGTGCATTTTCATGATTGTTTCAAAGTTGAAAGGACCATATAGTGTTTTTTCCTTTGCATTTTATACCATGATGGATACATTAGGTGATGAATTAAAATGGCCTTCCTTTGATGTTTTTTGTGAAAGATTGACTAGGGAGCAAACAAAATTAATAGCCCTAGATGCTCTACCTGGTCTTAGTCATGCTCTAGTTGTTAATTCTTCCAAAGGAAAACCTTCACCTAAGTCTAAACAAAAGCAAGCACCTTAAAATAACCCTCCAGAGTCCACCACCTAGACACCTCATCATTTTAAAATCAAGTCTCTAGCTTTCAGTGAACAAAGTCAACTTTTCTAAAGTGGCTAGAGTTATTTTGTTAAAGAATTAGTAGGGAGAAAGTCTTGGGGTCAAATCTCCCTAAATATTTTTTTCCATAAAGCCATTTTTTTTGTACCTTTGTATAAGCTAAGGCTAATAAATTTTGTCAGGAGATGTTAAATTGTAACAAGAGGGGTTTTTTAAGGAAAAATGAATTTCTAGGTTGTTCCTATTAGTGTCATCATCTTCTTTGAGAATGGAATCTTGATTGTTTGAACCCCTAAACACCAAAAATTACCATGTTTAGAAGCCAAAAATGCAACAACTCCTTCAATCAAAGGGCTTATGTAGATTTGTTTTTGAAACAAAATCTATGACATTCACCACTGAAAAAGACAAATATGCATATGGTTGTAAGTAGGATGAGGCTCTTGGACTAATTTGCCTCAATGTCTCAGATAATCCTCAATTTCACATTGCAGATGCTACAACACCAAAAGAGGTTTGGGAAAATTTTAAAAACCTATTTGGAAAAGTTAATGAGTTTAAAATTTTGTAATTAGATGCAGAAATGAGTACTCTCTCTCCATCAAATTTTCCTTCAATAGATGAATTCTTGGCAAAATTCAAATTTATTAGGTCACAATTGAAAGCTAGTGACAAGGATAAAAGTGATAACGAGTGCATTTTCATGATTTTTTCAAAGTTGAAAGGACCATATAGTGTTTTTTCATTTGCATTTTATACCATGATGGATACATTAGGTGATGAATTCAAATGGCCTTCCTTTGAAGTTTTTTGTGAAAGATTGACTAGGGAGCAAACAAAATTAATGGCCCTAGATGCTCTACCTAGTCCTAGTCATGCTCTAGTTGCTAATTCTTCCAAAGGAAAACCTTCACCTAAGTCTAAACAAAATCAAGCACCTTCAAATGACCCTCCAAAGTCCACCACCTAGACACCTCATCATTTTAAATCTACTAAGACCAAAAAGTCCTTTAAGCAAAAGAAGAAAACATTTGGTCCATGTAATTTTTGTGGTGGTCCTAATCATGATGAAAGTAGATGTTTTAAGAAGATGGAAGCATGAGAGGCAACAGTCAGACAACACAAAATTTCCATTCTGTCTCCATCTCCTTCTACTTCTCCTGTAGGAAAAGGGAAAGCACTTTTAGCTAGGGCTACATCTTCATGTCATGATCAATGGATTTTTTACTCAGGTTGTTTTAATCATCTCACACATTCTAAGGATCTAATGTCTTCTCTTACAGATTTTAGTGCATCACATACTGTTATGGGTAACACCTCACAGATTGAAGTTTTGGGATTAGGTACTATTGACAAATAAGATGGATGTTTTAACAATGTATTGCTTGTACCCCAAATCTCTTCTAATCTTCTCTCTGTATATCAAATATGTATTTATTGTACTAGTAAAACTATGGAGTTTTCTCCACATGATGTTGTAATGAGAGAATGTAATGATCCTAGTGAGATATTTGCTACAAGTACAATAGACCATTCTGCAAGACTCTATATTTTTGATAAGTTTGAGTATTTTATGTCTTCTGGTTCTTCACTTATATCACATGGTAATAGTCTCAACAAATTGTGGCATGAGAGATTAGGGCATTTGAGTTATGAATATATGCAACAAATGAGTAGAAAACATCTTTTAAAAGGCCTTCCTAAGGTCTCATGTATTGATGGGGTGTGTTCTAGTTGTCTAGTTGGTAAACAAGATCAGGATCCATTTCCAATTGGTAAGGCCACATGTGCAAATGCCCCTTAGGGTTGGTTCATAGTGATTTGATGAATTTTCCAACTCATTCCCTTTTAGCAACCAAATATTCACTCACATTCATTTATGATTTCACTCATAAAATTTGGGTATATTTTCTCAAGTTGAAAAGTGAAATTTTTGAGACTTTTAAGGATTTCAAAGCCTTTGTTGGAAGACAATCATCTCTTCCTCTTAAGAAGATACACACTGATAATGGGGTGAATGTGACAGTAATGCTTTTGATGATTTTTGTATTGAGCATGGGATGCAACACTAGTTCACTGTACCACACACTCCTCAATAAAATGGTGTAGCAGAGAGATAGAATCGAACATTAAAAGAGATGGCAAATTGTATGATTCACTCTAGAAATTTGGGTCCACAATATTGGGATCAAGCTGTAAACTATGAAAACTACATTCAAAACTATATGCCTCACAAAGCTATACAGAATATGACACCTGAAGAAGCTTGGTCTAGGATCAATCTTGATATTTTAGACTTTCGCATCTTTGGGAGTCAAGCATGGGCATTTATTCCTGATGATGAATGCAAAGCTTTGGAGAAGAAAAGCCAACCACTCATTTTTGTTAGCTATTGTGAAGATGTAAAAGCCTACCACCTTTTTTATCCTATCACACATGATGTGTTGTTTCGATGGGATGTTCATGTTGATGAGCTACCCACTCCATAGGAGTGTACATCTAGTTCTTATTCTGCCCCTCCTTCTACTGAGGATAGTGAGGATTTGCTTTATATTGTTGATGATGATGATGTTGCACTTGTTCAACCAATACATCCATCTTCTTCACCACCTTTACCCAAGTGGGAAAAGAGCACTCTACAAGCAGCTGGTTCTTTTGTTGGTGATCCATCTTATTCTCGTCACACTCGCTCACAGACATCTAGTATTGCTCTTTTGGGACAAGCTTGTACAGATGATCCAGTGTTGTTTTATTGAGGCCATTGGTATACTCGAGTGGAATGTTGCAATGTATGACGAGTATTCTTCATTGATGAAGAATGATACTTGGGATTTTGTCCCTCTTCCTAAGGGAAGAAAACATGTAAAATGTAAATGGGTCTATAGGACCAAATATGTTGCAGATGGATCAATGGATAAGTACAAATCTATATTATTAGCTAAGGGTTTTTCACAGGTTAAAGGGGTTGATTACTCTGAGACCTTTTCCCCTATAGCTAAGATGGATTCTATTCGGCTTGTACTCTCTCTTGCTACTTCACATTCTTGGTTAGTTTTTTAGATGAATGTGAAGAGTGCCTTTTTGCATGGTGATCTCCATGAGGAGATCTATATGGAGCAGCCTCTAGGATTTGTGTAGGACTCATCATTATTTTTTAGACTCCATCATTCTCTTTATGGCCTCAAACAAGCTCCTAGAGCTTGGTACGAGAAGATGGATAGTTTTATTTTAAGTTCTAGTTTTATTCGTTATGAGTTAGATCATAATGTATACATCCTTAAGCAAGGTGAGGAGATTGTCATATTAGTTTTGTATGTTGATGATCTCATCCTCACTTTTATTTTAGATTCGTTGATACATGACATCAAGGACAAGTTGGTAGATAGGTTTGATATGACAGATCTGGGACTTCTACATTATTTTCTTGGTCTTCACGTTTTTGAGTCTTCTAAGGGCATCTCTATTGGATAGTATAAGTATGCAATAGATATTCTTCATCAATTTTGCATGGCTGATTATAAGCTTTCCCCCACTCTATATTAGTCAGGTGTAGTGTTGACTACCACTTGTATGACTCCTCTTGTTGATCCAACTTTATATAGGCAACTTGTAGGTAGTCTTTTATACCTGACTCATACCTGTCCTGACATCACATTTTCTATCAACCTTGTCTCTTGGTTCTCACATGAGCCTCATGAGATTCATTGGCAAGAATTCAAGCATATTTTGTGTTACATTCAGGGTACCACTCACTTTGGTATACATTACACACCACAGAGTTCTACACAACTTCCTAGATACATTGACTATGATTGGGCTAGTGATGTTGACACTCATAAGTCCACTTGTGGATTTGCTTTCACACTTAGTTCAAGTCCAGTTGCTTGGGCATGCCTAAAGTAGACTAATATTTCATTGTCCTCTATTGAGGTTGAGTATCGAGGTGCTGTCAAAGCTAGTCAGGAGACACTTTGGCTTCGACAGTTGCTTGGTGAGTTTGGCTTCACATAACAGGGTCTTACTACTCTTTGGTGTGACAACCAAAGTGTGATTTTTATTTCACACAATCCTGTTGAGCATTAATGGACCAAACACATTGAGATTCACATGCACTTCACTCAACATCTTATTCAGGATGGAGTTCTTTCTTTAGAGTTTATGCCTACAGCTGAGCAGATTGCAGACATCTTTACTAAACCTTTGCCTTTTCCTCATTATCTTCAGTTGTGAGCGATGCTTAGGGTGAAGTAAGTTGTCTTTGGGGGGATTTCCCATGAATTCCTTCCTTCCTTTATTTTTCATATATGTGATTGGTTTATACATGGGTACCTTATCAGGCCTAGTATCCGGGACCCATATTTGTTTGTCATTCTCCCTATGTTTCACTTAAGGGAGGGTGTTGGAATAATGAATAGGGTAATATGTTAAGTTATTTATTACCTAGGGTTAATTTTATTACCCTAGGATAATTTGTTTTATTGTTGAGAGTCTCTCAACAATATTTGTGTTCATAGTCTTTGAAAACAAATAGTTTGTTTCTCTATTTTGTAATCCCAACAAATAGTTTGTTGTCATAAAACAAACTATTTGTATTATATATACTTTACAATATAATAGATTGTAATAAGAGAATATAGAGTATATAGAGAATTTTTAGGATTATCACCTATTTTATTCTCTGGTATTATTTTTGCAGGTTTCTTGTTGTGGGTTCTTTCTCCTGGATTGATCCTGTGGATCCTGTGTGTCTCTTGCTCATTCTTTCAATATTCTTCATCAAAATTTATTGTATTAAAGACATAGTATAACACATATTGTTTTATTTTAAACTACATAAATTAAGCATGTAAAAGACATTGTAATGGGTAAATGATACATGTAAATAACATTTTAATGGGCAAATACAACCACATTCAAGTCTACACAATAATAAAATGCACTGACACTTCCAAATCCTAAACTAATGCAATCTATATTTGATTGCCTTTTACAATCTCATATCCATGAAGAAAAAATCCAATTTTAATATGTTTAAATAAACAAATATGATATATTCTAGACATGTATGAAATTGTATAATTACACATTTATTGCAAGTGGTTTTCACCTTTTTTTACCATTTTGTAGTTTGTATGGGTGTACTCTTTCATTGAAACTTTGATTCTTTATTCCCTAAAAGGTATTATATAATGTAGCAATTAAAAATTATCTTCATAAAATGATTTGATATTTTTATTTTAAAAATGTATCTTGTTGTAGAGTTTTACCTTGTGCTTTTTTGTGAAGGCACCAACTTATAGAGCTATGTCATGGGTTGTTGTGTTGGAAACACAAAGTTCTAGAGCTGTATTGTGAACTATTTTTATTGAGACATAAACAGATGAAGAAATATTATGTTTTTATAATGAATCATTGATAAATGAAAAATTATATAATTCAAAAAATATACATGAACTTGTCTTACCTTATGTAACTTGCAATGTGTCATGTTCATTGATGTGATCTTCCATTATTATTATTTCTTCACTTGCATGAAATGCCATTAGTGATACACACCAAAATATTACTAAGATATTAGGTTTTAAACATAAAACATACACACCCAAATATTTTCAAGATGTTATATTTGGAAAATGAAGCATGATTATAAAATAAATTAAAAATTCTATGCACCCAATACTTATCAAAGTGATTTCTCTTGTATTGGTTTCTCTGAATTTGTCAAAAAAAATTTGAAATTAAACATCAAAAATTGTTTGTTCTTTAGTTTATGTAATGAAAGATAAATATCTTTGTAATTTTCTATAAGAACTCGCTATTCCAACTCCTGTATACACCCCTAACACATCACATGCATCCAAAACATTGAAAGTATAGATATGTTTCTCCTAAAATATGTTATGTAGTTCATCTTTGAGTGGCCTTCCTATTTTATTTGAACCAATCATTTCAAATATTTGTACCTCTTCATAGATGTCAAAACCTTCTTCTAATCTATTTTGTTTTGAATGGAGGCTGAAACCTTGCAGCTAAAAATGAGTAGGATCATGAAAAAAAATTGATACCTATAATATGTGTCCAATCAAATAGATTACTATCTTGACCCCATAGTATGACATTCATATATTTTTGGTAATGTAAATCACCAACACATATATTCTTAAGAGAGGTCTAAATGCTAGACCAATGTTCTAGTTTGTGGTTGATGAATACATTAAAGGCCCAACCAAAAAATTTATCAATCAATGTCTAAATAAATAGTTTAAGATATTCTTCCTTAACAAATTTAGTGAGATCTAAAATATCAATCATTATTAAATCAGTGTTCACACCAAGAATGAACATTTTACTAAAATATTATAAAATGGATGGCCAAAGACATGGGGGCTTGTAATAGTATATGCATCTTTTTGTATCTATCCTAAGAAGCCAACAACCATCATTATGTAGATAAGTTTTCATTAAGCTTAATGAATCTTTATATAATGTTTCCTAACCTTTATTTTTTTTTGAAATACCTTCATTCAAGACACAAAATTCATCAAACCTTTTCATGGAAATTCTAAAATGTTGCATTACCTCTTCAGGTGTGACTATTTTATCTAGTGGTAGTGTCACATCATGGTTGTTGAAATAATCTACAATTTTTGATGGTATGTTACTTTCCATTTTCACCTTTTTACACTAAGTATCCATGTTATTGTACCTAGGGGTTTTCAAGAAGGAAATAGACCTTGTTTTCAATAAATCTACTAGTTTTATTTTTTATTTGTCTGAAAGCCCTAAATTATTTATAATTATTGTTCTACCAATTAGATTTAAATATTTTTTATCTAAACCAGGTAAAGTAACACTTTCAAATAAATGAAATGTTTTATAAAAATAATCCTAAATGGGGTATTCCATGAAAATAAGGCATTTCCTTTCCTAGATTTGTGTTGAATAGTTCATATGTGTAAACAAGTGTCTATCTTGTTAATGTATTTAATTCATATTTTTTACCCATTTCAATATTCTTCCAAACTCTCAGTTTGATAAGGTCATGTATAGATTGAACTCTTTCTACAAATGTAGCTTTATAAGTTGTTTTTTTGGCTTCAATATATTTGTTACATATTTTGTTCACAATATGGAATGGAATACAAGTTTTTATAAATTTTACCCTTCTAACAAAACATTTATTTATCAATGATAGTGATTTGTATTTATCCTCTAAAATAATTCTTTATTGTACTATAATTGTGTGTTAGTCATCTATAATTTTAAACCTTATGGTTTTTTTCTCCATCATATTTTCTAGGACTCCATTTGATTCAATAATACATTTAGGGTTTCTTGTATCAAAATAAATTAACAAAGCATCCTTCATTAAAACCTCATTATATTTTAAAAATTAATTTATTATATCATTCACCCCTCTTTCATTCAAATTTATTATTTTGATATTAGTGTCCCCTAATTCATAGAGCTCTATAGGAATGTTCAAGGCATAATCGATAGAGGAAATATACCATGTAGATAATTCAATATGTTTGATCAGAATTTTGTATCAACAAAAGTGTTCCAACTTTTCCTTCGAACTTATTTTTCTCTAATGTTGTGAGTACTTGTATGGCCTCTTTCAAATCTACATACAAATATGTTTCCCTTGCTTGTCTTATTTTCTTCTATATTTTCTATGTCATGACTATAGGGTATCTTAAATACATGTTTTCATGGTGGTAAGTATAATAATTTGTTTCCCCATGTTCATGTATTTATTTAAACATATTTTTTATTTTAGTGACCAAATTATTTGTATCTATGAAGCCATACATTTGAACGTTGTCATAGTTATTCAAATGAAACTGAAATGTTTCACAAGAAGGAAAAAAATTAATTTTTGTTAATTCCATTTTATTGGGTGTAAATTTTTTAAAATTATATTTAGCTCGATGGATAATTCCCTCTTCTCTATTACATACTTCCAGTTGGAATTGAAGAGAATATTAAAGTTCATTGTTATCATAGGCAAACATTATTCCAATTGGAGAAGATTCCTTTACAGATATAGTGATAAAAATGTATATATCGACATCCATGTTTGGTGGACTAAATAATTCAAAATACCAATCAACCAGAGGAATTTTTTCACCACCATAAATATAAGATGTTGATGTGGATTCAATTTTATTTTTGGTAGTTTAAATGCTACTCTATCTAAATTCTCTTGGAGTGAGGCCTTTTGTCTTTTATCCAAATTATTTTTGAGTGAGGCCTTCTTCTACGTTTTAAGTGTGAAAATTTATTTTTCACTTGAATAAATTATCTAAAGTAAATAAAATGAATTAAATATTTATCTTTTGAAAAATACAAGTTGCATATTCTATCGGTTCATGAAATGTTTTTGTCATCAAGCACTGATTAAATGTATATCAACAAATGTTAATTCTAAACTAAAATACAAAATACATATTAATTATTATTAATATATACATTAACTCCCACTTAAATTAATAATTTATGATTAAACTAAAAATAATTTATGTGTACCAACCAATATAATCTGATGGGTAAAGGAATCCAAAAACATTTGTTTCAAAAGATAAAGATGAAGGGAAATATGTTTTTGATGTGGAAAAATGTCTATCAATAGGTACTTTCAAGGTATTTATTATCACTTGAATTTTCACCCTTTAAATATATGACAAAGATATCCTCATCAAATTTTCATAATGGGAACACCTCTAGGTTTGTGGGTAGCCTAAAGATGAGCTGAATCTCTATATAGAGCTAGCTCCCTTGATGTACCACTTTGGATTGAAACAAAAACTAAACTTGGGGGTGAAAAATGAGAAGGATAACTGAAAACAAACTATTCTAATGGAGGTAATACACCAAATTAGATGATGAATTCCTACTAAAAACATGCTACACATGAAATCAAGGTATAAACTGAACATACACTTCTCCAATCTACATCTTCTCGCATCAATGTTACATTATGAGGTTATGGATGAATGTGAAAAGATAAGAGGACTAAAAAAGAGGCCTATAATGGGACTAATGAATATAATAACTCACTCAATCTTTGAAATTTCCTAGAGCACTTCACATTCCCTACAAGAAAAATCTTTCCAACTACAAATAAGATGCAAGAATGAGACAACACACTAAGGAATCCATAGTCTTCACTAAGAAAGATCAAACACTCAAGTAAAAATCACTAATAATAGTGATTAAGAGGTATAAATCAGTATTCTCATTGATCAAATGGTATGAAAATTAGGAGGGCTTTACCATACTTAGGAGGAACATGGATTACAATTCCAAAAAGGCTAGTTCTTATAGAACTTGAGAGAGAGAGAGAGAGAGAGAGAGAGAGAGAGAGAGAGAGAGAGAGAGAGAGAGAGAGAGAGAGAGAGGAGAAGTCTAAGGGTCATAAGGACACTTGTCAAGCTGATAAAATTAGTTAGTTTTGAATGATAAGACTTTAATTTATGAACTATGTAAGGTTAGGAAGCCCAAGTGTCCATACAATACATAAAATTCATGAAAAGTGGCATGAAAGTTTTTTTGTTTTCTCAAAAAAATTGCCTTCGTGATTAGCCCTATTTGAATGCCTCATAAATAATTATGAATAGGTATTAAAATTGAAATGAAAGGTATGGATTTTATTCATTTATCTCCATCCATGTTTTTCAATCTTGGTCCTCTGAAATCATCTAGAAAGGAGCCATCATCATTGCTATAAAGAAAACTCCTCTTACATGCACCTTGCACACTTGGATTCCAAAATGGAATCAGTTTCTCATGAAAATATATGTGATGGATATTATGAAACTTTTCAATATCCTTCATGGCCTTATATTCATTAAGGATACCTTAAAATCACCTCACTTGAAGATCTCCACCCTTTTCACTAGCTAGCCCACTAGGTTAGTTTTGACTGGCTGAGATGAAGAACCTGGTTTGGACACTTAATTATTTTTTATTATAATTAAATAAACATAAGGATTTATAAAAAGTCTAATTATTCCATCGAAACCTTATTTAATATTTAAACTACTCCTATAGCCTGCATAATACACAAAACTAACAATAAAATATTATTTTGTAACCTATTCATAGAATTTCTTACAACCAAATAGCATGAGTGTTATCTTTAGTGAGTCATATGAAACTTACAATAGGTTTCATATTCAAACTATACCATTATAATTCATCTCTAGATTCACTTATTCAAACTAGTCCTTATAAGGGTTTTATGCTTGTTTCCACTTTTAACGTTTGTTCATAAAGGTTTGACATTGAAATTTCAATATAATGCCACAAAGTGATTTATAGAAAACTATTATAACTTTTTTTAACTTATATTAATCCCATGAAAATCACTAAGATAAGTGTGAACACTTGAAATCACCTCATTAAGCTTCTCCTTCACTTTCCTATAGGTCTGAGTGGGTTTTGAGCTCAAAAATGGTTTTTTTATGGATTCCCCTGTAATTTTGAGGTTGTATCATACCTTTATTGACCTTATTAACATGTTTTAATAGATTTAAATTTATTTATAATGCCAAAAGTGTAAATGACCTCCTCTTTGGACATTAGGCCTAATCCTTACCTAGTAAGCTTACATGCACTCTTGTGGTTTAGACCATCCAATTGAGTATATTTGAATTTAAATAGCTCAAAAACCTATAATATGATCCCATAGATATTCCATAATTAATTATAAATCTCAATTAGGTTTAAAATTAAAATGGACCCCTTATTTAGACTCTAGGGATACCCTTGCCTCATGAACCTCTCTACAACCTTAAGAGGTTTAGACTTATCTATTAAACATATCCCTTATTGACTTGGTTTCCATTTTTTCCTAGGTGTAATTACACCTCTATTATATTATTGTAATGTATACTCATCTTTTTACCTCACCCTAACATCCTTCTTCCCCAAATTGACAATGTATGCATGAGGGGAAGTACACCCTATCTATGAAAAAGAAAGGGGTACTTACCCTATTATCTTAGGAAAATTATAATTTTAAGGCTTTAATAAATTTGTGGTGACATCCCACATAAAATTTCAATCCTATTTCATATCATTTGACCCCTTAAAACATCAAATTCCAAGACTAGTTCCTTCAAAGGAAGACTGTGAAGAGTTGACTATGTGCAACGGCCTGGGTCAGGGTTGTATGTGCATTGTTAGAGCATTTATTTAAATTGTTAATAATGTGTGAGGGTTTAATGATAATTTTAAAACTATAATTAAAGTATTATAAGCTCACTTAGCAATCCAATCTCCACATGATCTTTACACTCCTACCTAGGTGACTTAGTTTCATGTTTTACTGTCTCCTGCTTGGAAGGGCACCTGTAGGTGTTCCTTATGTAATAATAGGATTAAAATAACATAAAAACCTTGATTTATTTCATTATAATAATTAAAAAATGAATTGACTCAATTTATTACCCTATATCATGCAAATAATACCTATATGTCATGTTTCATCTCCCTACATGTTGACTAAGACACCATGTAATTTAATCATGTTATAACTATCATTTAACTATTAAGACTTGGCTATGATGCTTAATAACCCCCATTGAACCCCATTGAGGTCACAAAACATTTTTATATTTTTGTAATCAGTCTAATATTCCTACAACCACACCTAAACACTCTTTCTAGCTCATTGTCTATTGACTGAGACACCTTGTTGTATCTAACCCATGTAGGTGTTAATTTCTAAGCAGAGAGACCCCTATAGGTGCTAATGGGCTTCAAAAAATTATACATCAACACAAAATTGATGAGATTTTTGTCTCATAGTGTTTTTTTTTCAGTCATCGAGGCCATTTAAAACATGCAAGTATGCTTTGTTATCACCTTGAATCACTGAAGTCATTTTTAAGTTCAAAGCATATAGAATTTATTGCCTAGAAAATAGTATTTTTATGAGGAATTTTAGACCTATCAATCACCACTATTCCCTAACTCTCTACCCTTAAAACTCTACCAAGTCATTCTTAATTCTAAAGGATATAAGGCCAATCTATTATGATACCTCAAAGGTCTTCATATCCTTGTCACATGATATCCACAAAACCTTTTTGGACATTTATTTCACAAAATTTAGAGAAAAGATGCCTGAACTTAGTAAATTTTTGTTTGAGGGTGATCTACACCTCTATTTTCTATCCAATCCCTCAAAAGGGCCTACCATGAGCCTTAATTTACATTATAACTCAAAGAGGGATTCATCATCAATATTATGTCTTCAAAATGGCTCTTCCAATTCTATGTTAGATCACTTGTAGATGTAGATTTTTAGTATATAAAGAAATGGGTAGAATGTGGATAATATGCATTGATTTATACCTATCATGAATTGTATGTCCATATAAATTACTTCAAATTAATTTTTCACACCTACAAGGGCTATAAAACACTAAAAAATCTCCCATCATAGAATGACATCATCAGAAGGCTCTGTGGTTGTGTTCTTTAATGGCTACCTAACTGTATATATTGTACATGACTGTTATCAAGATCTTTGGTTCGACTTGAGGTATCTAACATGAATTATCATACCACAAGAACTTAAAATTAACCTTTTATAGTCTCCTTTACTCCCTTATAATCATGATTAGATTTTAAAAAGCTTGGTTATAACTGAGAACAGGTAGAGAGTTGATAGTGAATGTGACAAGACTAGGTATTTGATCAAAACATGGAGTCATAAGACCCAAAAAAATTTAATTGGTATCTATGGAATTAAAACATGTAAAACACCATATTCTACTCATGTGAATCCCTTATAGAGAAGACAACCTTCTGGAAGCAGTGAATTTTACTAACATCTCTCTTGGAATATCAACTAAAAAATTGAGCTAATTAGCCCATGATATATTTACCAATAATTAAATTAATCATGGAAATAATGAGGGGAGGGATCCAACATAATCTTTATCCAATCTCAGTAAGTGGATTATACAGAGCTACCAAAAATGGAGTAAAACCTACAGGGTATTCAATAATAGTAAGAAAAAATTTATAGTCAACTTTGTGAGGATGGTTCATAAAGCATAGGCCACCATTCTCCAAAATATTTATATTAAAATGAAGTTATTTAAATTTAGTTTAACCCCCTTAAGGTGTTTGATTTGAAACCTCCTTAGTATTTTATACTAAGCATAAACTTGAAGGTCATGTATTCTTTCCAAGAAGACTAAAAATGGAACAAAATGGTTTTGGGACAAAAATGACACTTATAGAGCACTTAAAATGTGTAACTGAGCTTAGGGAAGTTGAATATACATACCATGATCCTTTCCTATGTGGTGCATTTCCAAAGGAGTTGTACAAGTTCCAAACTTATTTTTTTCCTCAAGGAAACTACCATTTTTTGAGGAACATGCCACTATTTAATTAGTTTTAGTTACTTAAGACCTATTAAGACACATAGGACATGAAATCATCTTTTGGGACCCTCACACTTCCCAATAAATCCATAAAATTCATTAAATACACCCTTTTTGACCTCATAATGACCCAAAATGAATATAATGACTAAAGACCATGGCTAGCACTACATTAAAAGGTATTAATTAACATATAAAACACCTTGTGACATGTATTATACCCCTAAAACACCTAAAAGTCAAAATTTGACCTAAAAGTCAAATTTGGTCAATAGTATATCTTAGGAGATACCTTTCAATCATGCACAAATGTGAATTTTTCTTATAAGACATCTCATATCAGATACATTCAAGTTGACTATGATGGCATTAAAATTATAATTTAAGGCCCTTAAAGGAATATCCTAGTGGATGCCTCAGAGCTTGTTGTCATACATTTAAATGGACATTGAATGTATGTCCCAATAGAAATTTCCTTCACCTTGAAACCACTACTTGTTGATAACTTAATAACTTGAAGGACCTTCTAATACTTTAGAGAGAGAGTGCTGACCAAATTTTGTCCCTTAGGTCAAAAATGGGTACCCCTATTTGAAAATTTAGCCTTTATGTATTTTAGGGGTAAATATCATGTCATAGTGTGATCTCAAGTTTATTCATTGTAATATGAATGCTATTAGCTTTAATCATTTTTTTTTTTAGGTCCTTTTACTTTCTTTGAGTCATGGTAATAGGTTTGAGCAGATTTTTAAAGAACATTTTCAAAGTGACAAATCTTTCACGTTTAGTAGTTGTATAGGATGTCGATCATGTGGGTTTTCTCATCCTAGTTTAAATTTCCTATGTACTAAGTCTAAGGCTCTTCACCAAAGCATAAGCAAATTTGTTTGTGTTCCAAAACATGCTTCAAAAATTATTTCTAGACTTAGTCATTCGAGATCGTCCATCCACTTTGGGTTTTATTATTAGGTAAAATTTCTTCGAAGGAGGTGTCCCACATAAAATCCACTACAAAAGTGACAGTGTTCTTTTTTTTAGATTTTTTTATTGGGTTTTATTTTCTAGTGTCGAGAATTATAATAGAAATTTTGTTCAAAACAATTTCCCTGAAAGATATTTTTTCAAGTCAAAGTGGTCATTTGTAACTTTTCTGAAGGGCATTTCAATTTTTTTTAATGGTATCTCCATCGTTTCAAAAAGGTCATTTTTAACTTTTTCGAAGGGCACTTAAACTTTTCAGAAGGGATGTTTTCAAAATGCTGAAAGGTACTTTACAAAAAAATTGAGGCATATTTTTTTAGGAAGGTGGACCCAATAGAATTTATGAAAGGTGTATCCCAACCTTTTCAAAGGGTATTTGTCAAATAGGGTGCCCTATTCAAAAGTCCAAAGGAATTAATGTGGAAAAAGGGGCCAAAGGATTTGTTTTGGGAAAAATCATGAAGGATAAGACCCAATGTAAAGATCTAAATAAGTTATCTTAGGAGAAAATATCAAAACAAAATATCAAAGGAATTTATTCAAGAAAATTATCTGCATAAATTGTCAAAAGCAAAGAGCCTGAAGGAATTCTTTTGGGAGAAGTGACTGATATAAATCTTCCTGAAGGACACCTCTAAATCCAAGTTCCACAAATAGTTTTCTAAAGGATATATTATAATAAAAAGTGTCCCACACACTAATTTTGAGGGCACTTTCCATGATTCAGAGGTCACTTTTCATAATTAAAGAGAACCTAGAAAAATTCTAAAAGAAACTTAAGTCTGAGGCAATGTTTCAAATGAATAAGGAAGGAGATGGCCCCACAAATGTCAATTTAAAATTGTGAAAATTAGTCATTGGAGTAAAAAAAACTTGGTGAGAAACTAAGAGATAATATATAGGTAACAAATGGAAAGATCTCGAGCATTTGGTGTAAATGAAACAAGAGAAAAATAGATAGGTTGATGGTTCGAGTTATTGTTAGTCACTGACCCAAATCAAGGAGCTTCTATGAAATTGACAAACCAAAGTGTCTAGAGGATATCTAGCATTTAAAAAGAGATTTTTATAACTATATTCATGAGTTTTATTTCCTTCAACAATGCTATGTGTTGACTCTCTTGTTTTTAGTTTCAAACGTTCATGGATGGTCTTTGATGGAGGCAATTTCTTATGCAAATTCTAAAGGTTTTATGTCACTTTTCACCACTCTTATGACTTGTTTCAGACATCTATACCTCCTAACATGGCATGAATTGCCTCACCCCTCTTTCAAACATAATTTTAACTAATATCCTCAAGGTGACACATGTCCAAGTGACCTTTGGAATTCCTTTTCTTGATTTCTCTCTCAAAGTTATAAATATGCATTCTTTTGGTTATTTAGTAGCCTCCTCTGGATATTGGGAAAAAGATAGCTATATTTTTACTTGAAAGACTCTTGAATAAATAATACAATTTATTTTTCCACTCACCTATTGTACTATAAAGTATTGGTTCAAATCTTATTTTTTTAATTTAGTGAGATGTCATCTTTCCTAACATATCATCTTCAGTTACCTACCAAATGTGCAAAAAGATTTTTTTTAGGTCCTTGTTAGTATTATTTTCTTACTTTATATAAGTTTTGTAAGTGGTCTATGAATATATTCCTTCTTGGAATCATAGGTTTCTCTCCTAAATTTGTAATGCCTTCTTGAATCTAACATGTGAAATGTTGATGTGACAATGCATAAAGAGTTGTGAGTTTTATGTGAGATAAACTTTGTTAGTCTTTAAGTAGCATATTTTCAATAAAATAAGAGGAGGTAAACATTAGTGTATCACCTTTTTGGTTTCTTAGTTTTTTCTTGAACCCTTTTCATATGTAAATTCATAGGATAGACAGTGCTTCAAAGAATTTCATCAAGGGAACTATCCCTACTATATATTCATCTCAATAATATTGTCACCCACATCAAGAGAGATGATTAAATTGTGCCACTTTGATAAAGAGATCTAAGCATCTCCTCAAGGGTAAAAATACAAGTGTCAATAGTTTTTGACACACGTAATGGGACCTCCAAGTCATAAAATATTGTTCAAGGTTGATGTCGATCTTTGCATAGATGAAGATGAAAAAAGAATGTACATTCAGGACCTAGTGAAACAATTAAATAATTCATGTCTTTTTTTAATGATCATTCTTGTTTTCCATGCCAAAGGTGACAACTAGATCTGCTACTAAAGAAACACCTTTTGATTTTGTGAAACTACATCCATATTCTAGTAAAAGGTTTAGGTTTGTCAACACTAATACTTAAAAAAGAGATTTTGTGTTTAAAGATTCTAAGTTTGTGTTACATTCCATTCCTAACATCCATAGTGATCATTCCAAGATCTCTAGAAGACAACCTTTTGTGCGTTTCACTAGGGGATCTCCCTTGCATCTTGCCCAATATGATCAAATTCTAGGAACAACCCTCAAAAGTGTCCCATATTTTAGTGGGGATGGTCATATTACTACCATTAAGAACATTAGGAATATAAAAAAACTTTTTTAATATCCACAACATCACCCAAAAAATGTAGCTATTAGGTTCTTGGCCTTGTCTTTGAAAAGAAAATTTTTGGATTGGTATGGGACTGTACTTATAAATTTTGTTGGCTCATGGGATGAGTTGGGGGATATATTGACTAATAGGGTTGGGGAAAAGAGTGATCACCTATGTCTTGCTGAGAAATTAACCATAATCAAGAGGGCACCTCATGAATTCATGCAAGATTTAAATACTAGGTTCCAAAAAACATGGGATAAGATCCTAGCCTTTGTGAGACCTACCCCAAACTATGTATTTTTGTATTACCTAAAGGCATTAAACAGTGACATTGCCATGATGATTCAATATATGGGTGGAAACACATTGCCTATTGTATATGACAGCCATAAATGCTAAGAATTGCCTTGTCCAAGTAGGAAAAATAGCCCCTAGACCACCTTTGTTCCTTGATTTACAACCTCTTAATCAAGTTCCATTTCCTACAATAGCCCCTTTTCCTAGTCATGATAAATCTACTATAGTTCCTTCCAAGGAAATCATTAATGTAAAAATTTTGTTACAAAGTATTACTAATGAATTGGTTGCCCTCAAGTGGAAACAAGATTAAGATTATAGGCCATATCAGTCTTATAACCAATTTAGACAAACCAGTAGACTTTCTTTCTAAAATAATGTAGAAGGATAAGGCCAAATTACCCATGTCAAGCCTTATCAAAGATATAATCCTAATGCTCACTCAACCTCCAAATACCTTGTCCCCACTTAAAAAAAACTTGGTCCAAGACTAGCCTAACTATCCATCTTTTGAGCAAAGTCAAGAACAAGTTATTTATGCAAATGATATCCATGGCTAAACCTTGACAATGCAAGGAAATCAAGTACCACAAGTTCCAAGTTATGATATGTCAATGCAACATGGGATGGAAGGTAGTCAAGTCAAATATAATTATACTCTCATTAGTCACTTGGAGGGAGAGTTTTGTTCCATCAATTACTTGGCAAATTCAAACAATATCAGTGTTAGTATGGCTACCAACACTAGATCAAAGAAGAGGGTTGTGGATAAAGTTCAAAGAACCAGTCAAGGACTTGTTTTGACCTCTACATCATCTCCTATGGTAAGTGGATCTAATACAGCTCCTAAAGTGCAAGAAAATCATAAGATTCCAATATTTAGGCCAGTGCCTACACAAGCTACTTGACAAGGCATTGGTGATCCTAAAGATTTGCCTAAATTGAATAATCCTCATATCAATGTGGTGGACTAGATGAAGAAGCTTCAAATGAATATCTCATTATAGGAATCCTTGAAAATTCCAAGGTAGAAAATATACTTCAAAAGGAACTACATGAATTGGGTAATCAAGCTGGCCCACCTAAAGATGACACTATGGTATTAGTGAATAGAACCCAATCAATTTATGGTAAAGTAAATAAAAATGTAAAGACTCCTCCATTTTATCTCTCTCTAATCATTGGTGATTTATTGGTATATAATTGTATTATAGATAGTGGGGCTAATACTTTAGTTACACCCAAATGTACTAAGGGAGTCTTATAATTGGATGGATCGCCAGCCAAGACTTTTGAGATAGTTAAACATGTGAATTTGATACTTCATGGTTATCCTACTTTTCCTATTCTTAATGATGTGGTGGTGGCATATTTATCCCCATACTTTTCCCTTTTCTTGTCGAGATATTTTATAGCTAAAATAGGTGGGTACTTGGCAGCTTATTGGTCTTACATGATGTTTAGAATAAAGTATGGCATGAAAGTGAAGACTAAGTTAGAACCTATTAATATATATCAATTATAACCCCACTCACTTAAGGTGTAAAATGTTAATTATGCTTTCATTGATGAAGAGGATATTCCCATTGACCTATCTCCATCGTCTTCCCTTGATGGAGTCTCTATTTTGTTCGTGGATTAGTGGGGAAATAACCACTATGAGTATGATACTTACAAGTTTATTGAGGAATTTGGTCTTGGAGTATATTATATGCACGAGAAGGACTCTTTCATGCCCAATGTTATGAGTTCAAGTGAATATGTGAATGGTTTGTGGCAACTCTTCTTTGATGGGTCTAGAAGCAAGATCGGAGTAGGTGATGGAATAATGTTGGTTTCACCATCCAAGGAGAGGTATTATTCAACCCTTATATTTTAGTTCTCATGCACTTGTAATGTGGAAAAGTATGAGTCCCTTATTCATTACATTGAATGGGCTATAAAAAGAGGAGTTAAGGAACTACAGGTGTATGGAGATAGTGAGCTTGTTGTGAATCAAGTTAGAGGGTATAATTTGACCAAGAACTCCTTGTTCAAGTCCTACAAGCATAGAATTTGGGATCTTGTAAAATATTTCATGGATTTTAACATCACATCCATTCTAAGGGAATATAACAAGAATGCTAATAATTTGGAAGCAAATGGAGCTCAGTTTGATGTTCCAAAATGGATAAAAGAAGACAAGAACCAACCTCATTTAAAAGTGATTGTAAGGCCCTCCATAGTAGATAATGTCATTAATTGACTGGTGTTTGATAGTGATAAAAAAATAGAACTTTTTGTACAAGAACAATCTGGGTTTTCTTCCAAGAATCAGTGTAAAATACAAAAACAATATGGAGGTCACATTGTGCAATTGAATTCTAACAAACTCCCTAAAGGCCTAGTCACTCTTGAGAGCATATTCAATTATGATGACCAGCTGAAGAAAGAGAAGGTAAGAATATCTACCAATCAAGAAAACTATGAGTAGGTTGAGATATTCAAAGATAATTGCTTGCACTTTTGAAGGTATATACTGTTGAAGAGAAGCATGCTTTCATTCAGTTATGCAAAGAATTTTTTGATGTCTTTACATGGGAGTATAGTGATTTAAAAGGTTTTGATATGAGTCTAGCTCAACATACTATAGATTTAGATGATAATTATATACCTATTAAGAAAATTCAAAGGCCAATAAATCCAAATATTGAGCCTCTCATGAGGAAAGAACTCACCAAACTAATTGATTCCAAAATCATCTTTCCCATTAAGCATTCATATTGGTTGGCAAACCTAATTCTTGTTACGAAAAATAATGTAAATAAAAGGTTGTGTATTTATTTTAGGGATTTGAATAGAGTGTATTTAAAGTATTATTTTCCACTCCTTTACATGGAACAAATGTTTTAAGTTATGGCTAGTAGTGAAAGATTTTCTCTTCTTGATGGGTATTCTAGGTATAATCATATTCTGGTGAAGGAAAGTGACCAATATAAGATATCCTTTACTAATAAATGGGTTAAATATAATATAATAAAATTCATTTTGAGTTGTATAATACTATAGATACTTCTCAACATGCAATGGATATGGATTTTCAATTTTTAATCAATGACATTGTATTGGTATATCTTTATGATTTGATAGTTTTCTCTAAGAAAGTAAAAGAACATTTGAAGCACCTAAGGTAGATTTTTGAGAGTTTTAGAGAGTTTTGGATATCTATAAACCCAAAGAAGTGTCTATTGGTTATCCATGAAGGCACATTACTAGGACATATTGTTTGCAAGAAAGGCTTGTCCATTGATCCTGAAAGCAAAAGTGCCATCTTAGCATTGTCTTTGCCTAAACATAAAATAATTTTATAAAGTTTATCTAGAAAGATAAATTTCATAAAGATATTCATTCCTAATTTCTCTAACTTGGTTAATCCCTTGAACTCCATGATAAGGAAAGATGAAGTGTTCTCTTGGACAAAAAGGAGGAAAGGAAGTTTTGACGAGATCAAACAAGCCATTGCCCAAGCTCCTACACTTACAAGTCCTATCTTCTCCAAATATTTCAACTTGTATACTTTAGGGAATGAAGAGGTAATCTATGCAATGCTTACTCAATCTAATGATGAATTTTTTTAACAACCTATTACCTTTTTTAGTCAAGGTTTAGAAGGCTATGAGGTAAGATACACATATGTTGAGAAACAAGTACTTTCAATCATAAGGAGTTTAAATAAGTTTAGGCATATGTTGTCTAAAAATAAGATTCACATTTTTATGCATCATCCTAGTGTGAACAAATTTATATTGAGCAGATATTTGAAAGAAAATACGGTAGGTTGGATCACAAAGGTGATGGAATATGATGTGGAGATTAAGACAACAAATCTAGTGAAAGGAAAAGGGTTGTGTGAGCATATTGATTCATAATTGAAAGACAAAAAATAAGTTTTTTTGGTAATTCATGATGACTCTATGATAACTACACCTTCATCTATGAACATTTGGACACAAGACATGATCTATTTACTTCAAACTGGTGAGTGTCCACAAGGTCTTGATAGGGCTAAAAAAATTACTTCTGGCTGCTATCCATTCCCTATGTACTTGTTGATGGAGTGATATTTATAAAAGACTTTTCATATGTACTTTTTATGTGTCTTAATTTTGATTACGCTGGCATAGTATTTTTTGAATTCCATGATGGACCATCTAGTGGTCACTTTGCTCCAAGAACCACAACTACTAAGATTATGAGGGCTAATTACTTTTGGCCTAGTTTGTTTATGGACACTAATGCTTGGGGTAAGGAAATGCCAAAAGTGTGCTACTTTTTATGGTTAAAAAAGCTAGGTGTCTTTCCTCTTCATCTAATCTAGGTTGAGAAACCCTTCATGTAATGGGGTTTGGATTTCATAGGCCTAATCAATCCACCTTCTAGTGATGATCATAAGTGGGTGTTGAAAGCAACTGGTTATTTTACAAGATGGGCAGACACTGTATCACGTAAGGAGGAAAATGAAAGCTTGACTTTTATGAAGGTATAATTACAAGATTTGGATCCACTTCAACAATAATCTTAGGCAATGCATTAGCCTTTCTATGAGTAAGAACAAGTGAGTGGGCTTTAAAGCATGGTATCTATCTCAGCACCTCCTCTAACTACTATCCCCAAGGGAATAAAATAGATGAGTCCATATACAAGAACATAATTAGGATCATTAAAAGGATAATGAAGGAAAATCAAAGGACTTGGCACACCAAGTTGAAGATAACCCTTTGGGCTGATAGGATTACACTAAAGAGAATAATTAAAAACTCACCCTATACACTTGTCTATGGAAGGGGAGCTAGACTTCCTATCTCACTTGAGTTACCATCTTTATATCTTACCTATAAACTATAATTAATGTATAATTATATAATGGAGGTTAGGTTATGTGAGTTGATGGAGCTTGAGGAGATAATAAATCAATCTATGCACACCATAACAACTCACCAATAGAAAAAAGAGAAGTATTTCGATAAGAAATTAATATCGAGGAGATTCCAGGAGGGAGATATCATTTTAAAATGGGATGAAGATAGAGCCAAGTTGGTAAGACACACAAATTTTTAGTATTTAGGGAGTGGCCCATATGTGATCACATAATGCAAACAGCACAATACCTTCCAACTCTCAAAGTTGAATGGAGAAGAGTTACATATCCTAGTCAATGGCATATATCTAACGCATTATTACTAAGTTTCTCATCTTCCTTTGTAAATAGCTTGTTTATTTATTTATGTTCCCTTAGTGCTTATGCACATGTGTGAGTTATCTTATGTCTTTCTTTAATTTGTGTCTTATTTTTGTATTTTTCTTATTGTGTCTTGCCGCGTGAGTTTTCCTTTTGATCTGGTGTATTATTTAGGGTCATTTTTCATGTCCTTATATGGCTCCATGTCATTGAACTATTTAGGTTATCGGTCTAGTTATTATAATAGGCATACTACCCCTATGAGTCACCAATTTGTCAATCAAATTTTGGCCCTTCAGGTCAAAATTGGGCTCCCTTATTTGAAAATTTTGCCTTTAGATCTTTTAGGGGTAGATATCATGTTGTAGTGTGATCTTAGGTTTATTCAACATAATATGAATGCTATTAGCTTTGATTAATTTGTTTTGTAGGTCCTTCTACTTTTTTTGAGTCATGCTAATAGGTCTGAGTAGATTTTTAAAGAACATTTTCAAAGTGCCATATCTTGCTTGTGTAGTACTTGTAGAGGAAGATGATCACGTGGGTTTGTTCACCCTAGTTCAAAGTTCCTATGTACTAATTCTGAGGCCCTTCATCAAAGCACAAATAAATTTGTTCATGTTCAAAAACTTGCTTCAAAAAACATTTCTAGACTTAGTCATTTGAGTTCAGCTGTTTACTTCAGATTTTCCTATTAGGTACAATTCCTTCAAAAGAAGTATTCCACACAAAACCCATAGCAAAAGTGTAAGTGTTCTTTCTTTCAAAGGTTTTGATTTTGGGTTTTTTTGTTAAAGTGTGAGGAATTTTCTTAGATATTTTGTTTAAAATAATTTCCCTAAGAGATATCTTTTCAAACTAAAGGGGTCATTTGAAACTTTTTCGAAGGGAAATTCAAAATTTTCAAAGGGCACATCCTTCTTTCTAAAAAGGTAATTATTAACTTTTTTGAATGGCACATCAAATTTTTTGAAGGGACATTTTCAAAAAATTAAAAGGTACTTTACAAAAAATATGTAGGGTATTTTCTTAAGAAGGTAGACCAAATAGAAGTTCTGAAAGGTGCATCCCAATATTTTATAAGGGTATTTGTCAAGCAGGGTTCCCTATTCAAATGTCCAAAGGAATTAATGTAGAAAAAGGGGCCAAAGGATATTTTTCAAGAAAAATCCCAAAGGATAAGACCTAATGCAAAAATTTGAATGAATTCTCTCAGTAGAAAATGTTGAAACAAAAGCTTGAAGGAATTTATTTGGTAAAATTATCCATAGAAATTTTCAAAAGCAAAAACCCTGAAGGAATTCTTTTAGGAAAAGAGGTTGGGACAAATCATCCAAAAGGATACCTCTGAAGCCAAGTGCCCCAAATAGTTCTTTGAAAGATATATTACAAGAAAAAAGTGTCTCACACATTGATTTAGAGGGCACTTTCCATGATTCATAGGGAACTTTCCATTGTTAAAGAACAATTGTCAAAAGTCTAAAAGAAACTTAAGTCTAAGGGAATGTTCCGAATGAATAAGGAAAGTGATGGCCCCACAAATGTCAATTTAAAAATATAAAAAGTATCCATTCAATTTAGAAAGACTTGGATGGAGCCTAAGAGAAAATATAGAGGTAAAAAATGGTAAGATCTAGAGCATCTAGTGTAGAAAAAATAAGTGAAAAATAGATAGGTTGATGTTTTGAGTTGTTGATGGCAGATGACCCAAATCAAGGAGCTTCCATAAAATTGACAAACATAGGTGTCTAGATGATAGATAGCAGTTAGAAGGATCATTTTATAACTTTCATCATGAGTTCCATTTTTATTAATAATTTTATGTGTCAACTCTCCTATTTTAATTTTCAAATGTTCATGGATGGTCTTTGATGGAAGTAGTTTCCTGTGCCAATTCTGAAGGTTTTATGCCACTTTTCACCATTCCTATGACTTATTTTGGGCATGTAGACCTTCTTACATGGAATGACTCACCTCACACCTCTTTCACATGAAATTTTAACTAATATCATCAAGGTAACACATGTCCTAGTGACCTTTGGACTTACTTTGCTTGATTTCTGTCTCAAAGCTATAAATATGAATTATTTCATCTCTTTGAGCAACCTCCACTAGTTACTGTGAAAACTCTAGATATATTTATACTTGAAAAACTATTAAATAAATAAAACAATTTATTTTTCCACTCACATGATGTACTATCATGTATTGGTTTAAATCCTGTTTTTATTATTTAGTGAGAGGTCATCTTTCCTAACATGTCATCTCTAGTTACCTACTAAATGTCTAGAAAGAATGTTGTTATAGGACCTTGTTAGTATTATTTTATTAGTGTATATATTTTTTATAAGTGGTATGCTAATGTATTCCTTCTTGTAATCATTTGTTTCCCTCTAAAATTTTGAATGCCTTCTTGAATCTAACATGTGAAATGCTGATGTGAAAATACACAAGGAGGTGTGAGTTTTATGTGAGAGAAACTTTATTAGTCTTTAAGTAGCATATTTTCAATCAAATAAGAGGATATAAACATTGGTGCATCACATTTTTGGTTAATTAGTTATTTTCCTAAACCCTTTTCATACATTAATTGATAGGTTAGAGAGTGCTTCAAATAATTTCATCAAGGGAACTATCCCTACTAGAGATTCATCTCAATAATATTATTACCCACAAAAATAAAGATGTTTCCATTGTGCCACTTAAGTGAGGAGATGTAAGCATCTCCTTAAGTGTGAAAATCCAAGTGTCAATAATGTGCATTTTAGTTCCTCTTACACACATGATCTTTCCACCTCAATTCAGTTTAATGATTTTACATGTTACATTAATAGTTTTAGATCTAGATAATTACCTTTTTGTACCTCTAATATTGTTCTTTACCTTGGTGTTATTTTTAATATCTTCAAGGTAAATTTTAGGAGATACCTTTAAGTTACCCACGAAGGTAATACAATCCAATCAAAATAATTTCCTATTATATACCTTGAGATTGAAGTTCCCCAATTTTATTGAGGTTTGTAATGTCTTCAAGGTATCTCCTAGGAGATACCTTCAAGTTACCCATGAAAGAATCTCTTAGTGGATATTGTTGATGCTTAAAACTCTCACTCTCAACGAACAATTTTTTATGGAAATATTTATAGATGTGGGATGAAATTTCAATCTATGAAGCAACCTATGGGATTCTTATGATACTTACAAGAAACACTATGGTGTCATATTTATCCTTACAAACTACCTCTAGAATTATTTTTAAAAATGGGCCCCATTTCCCTCAACCAATGGTACACCTTTACCTTAAAAAGGAACTCCCTTATTTCCTAAATAACACCATGATGACACATGTCATAAGTGGAAGGAACTGAGGTTTAGCCAAAAAATGAATAAGGGGTACCTAAGAAAGATGACGTTGATACACCACCCATTCAACTAAGTCAAGCATGTCCATGAAGAATAGGCTAAATGCCTGAAATCTTCAAAACATGGATTATGATCCATATATACCTTGAGGTTGAGCTTACCTAGTATTACTAATGTCTATAATGGATTCAATGAGATACATTTCAAATAGGAATAAGAGTGGATTACTCCTTTAAGGTATCTTATAGTAGCAACCTTTGGCTTAGATCTCTATGTTTTCCTTTATCAAACTTTCCCAAAATGCTTGACTGTGTTTGTCATTGTGTGTGTAACACCTACTCACAACAAACATTGATTCTTAAAAAACTTGTCCATAGAGAGTCAATATTTAAAGGTAAATTTTGAGACCATAGGGATTTATTTTCTTCTCTAAATCATTTGGGCTCTCCTTGGTTCTAATTGGTCATCGATAACCAACTTGAATCCATGAATCTTTGACCCTTACACCATTAAATTTTCCCAAGGCAAATGAACATGATACATCAATCTTCTGCCTAGACTCACACACTTGTTCTACTTTTGCATTGCATATTTTATTTTAAGATTAGATGACTATTTAGCATAATCATGTATCATTGATCTTGAATCCATGATTGAATCCTAATTGTTGATCTACTAGGACCTACTATTTGAAATCCAATGGCTAGTTCATGATCTTAAAATTGATGCCCTTACTCCTATCAAATGATGTTTGTATAACCATCATTTATGGTCACACGAGCATAAAATTTAAGCTCAATATATTTTTTATTGATCTATATTTAAATTTGATGTCCTTATGACCATCATTCGATGTTCTGTAGAATGTGATTGACATCTTGTGTACTATCAAATTTAAGCATAAAATTAGATTTTTGCTCCAAATTTATCTTGATGTTAGCATGAATGTCCTCAAATTTTCAAATACATATGTCCTACATGTGATGCAACTATTAAGCGCTATAAAGACCTATTTGGATTCCTGCACTTTGCAATGTCGGGCCCACCTCCAAGCTATATGATCCATTCTTCAATTAGGACCCTGATCATATGTTCAAATGAGGTAAAAGCTTAGTATTTGGTCTAAAATGGCCAACAAGTATATCTTAGGGGATATATTCAACATGCACACAAGTGGAATTTTCCTTGACCCTAAAGGCACTAGTGGGTGATAACATCAAGGACATTAGTTTTATTCTAAGGAAATGTATTCGATATTTGATTTTCAAACATTTTGATCAGGCCCTATTATTATATTTTTATCTTTAGGTTTTTTATTCAAATATTTTATTTGATAGATTTTGGTCTTAAATTTTTTTATTGAAGACTTTTGGTCCTCAAACATTTTTGTTTAGAGTTTTCATATCAAACATTTTGTGTGAATAAATGTTTTGAATGACTTATCTTATATCAAAAAAATTATCTTTGATTCTTTGTACCAGCGTTTATTTTTAAAAGTTTTGTTCAAATATTTTATAGGCTTGGTCACAACACAAAACCCAAGTCTTCATTCTCAACTACCAAAATCCTGTTATACTTTGATAATAAATCAAAATACTTCCTGATACTTGTTAAGGATACCTGCCAAGTAAACTAACTAGAGAAGAACTATGAATAAAGTACAAAACTTATGAATGTTGGGCATTTATAATGAACTAGAATTGAATGTGAAAGGATATATACATAATGAGTAGTCATTAATGTCTTCATTTCTCTAAAATGAATTCAAATTCAACTGCTATCTTGCATAAGAAAATCCCTAGCTACCTGTGAGACTATTACAAGTAAACAAGTGGCTAGTGGAAAGGAATTTTTCACAAAGCATGTAAGCAAACTGAAAGCACTGCACATAATTTTAATGGCATGTTGATCTAAAGAATTCACGTGTGCACTTCTACCATTACCATATTCTATTAAAAACTTAACTAAATTTAAGGACATAGTTTATGATGCCCTATTTTTGACAATAGGTATGGGAAATACTCTGAACTATGGGTTATTTTCAATTTTGTTGACATGTTTTCACTAGATGAAAATTCATCTTCCTCAGATTAATTATTCATCATAGACTTGATATCACTTAAGAGACACAGATTACATTCAATTACAGCCAAGCCCAAGGTGATGCCATGCATCAACCTCCTCCAAGACTTATTCTTCATAGGTAAGTTTATGCATGATATTTTTCTTCAGCACATGCATACCTAAATGATTTTGGCATGTATATCTAGAGCATATTTTCAAAGGTATTTATCACTACTAACACTAGATGCTTATTTTGACAAATATAGGCTAATTTTATGGAATTAGGATAATATTATGAAAAAGTTGTTGAATTAATGGCATCTCCCCAAGGAAACCATGACATACAAAGGAAAAAATCCTAGTCCAATAAATAATTTTAGGATGGGAGAGAATATTGGCATAAGTTATGTGCACCATCCAATATAATCTAATGGGCAAAAGAATCCACAAACATTTGTTTAGAAGGAGAAAGACGAGGGGAAGTATGTTTCTAATATGTGTCAAAATGGCCATCAATAGCTACCTTCAAGGTATCTCCTAAGATATAAATTTCAATCATGCACAAGAGTTAATGTGTCTCCAAATATAAATTTTCTTCACCTTGAAAGCATTACTAGATGATAACTTGATAACTTGAAAGGCCTCCTAATCTAGTATTTGTTTTGTCTTTGCTTAGAATTTTTAGGCCTTTTGAATGAACACAATGTCTGATGGAAATAGGTATTTGGGATTTTTGTCTCAATCAAAAATATTGAAGTCTTATTTTCATTAGACAGTTTATCCATTATAATTTTTTTGAAGGAATTCAATGTCTTTGCCAGATCCTACTTGCATCAAGCAAAGTGTGTCACAAAATTATGAAGGGTTATTTCATTTGAACATTTTTTCCACTTCAAATTTTTTTAAGGTAACTTGTCCTTTAGGCATTTTAGCATGGGAAAAATGTTTGATATTAATTACTTATTTAGTTTTCAACCCTAAAAAGTTTGAAGGGTGTTTATTATTCGGTAAAAGGCAAAGGTCCAATTTTTTTGACAAAAGAGCTAAGTCCAATTCCTTTGGGAAATGTGTAAGGTCCATTTGTTTTAAAATTTTTTTTCATGTTGAAATTTTTCAATGACACTATCCTTCAGGTATTTTTCCTATGGTAAAAAATCTTTAAATAAAAGTTTGAATTCTCTTAGAAAAAATACCTTCAATGTATCTTCAATATGGAAGGCACTATTAGGTGATATTTTTAAGGCCCCTATATTAAATTAAATGTATCTCCTATAAGATACCTTTCAAATATGAATAATATTATATTTCAACTTCAAGGTATTTTCTAGGAGATACATTTCAAATACGGGCAGGAGTGGATTTTTCCTTTAAGGAACAAGTACAATTTTCATTTACATGGAAGGCACTATTGGGTAATATTTTTAATGCCCTTGTAATACCTTCAAGGGATCTTGTAGGAGATAAATTTCAAACATTTACAAGAGTGAATTTCCCCTTAAATTTTTTTTTGGGAGATACCTTTCAAATAAAGACAATAGTGGATTTGTCCTTTAAGTAATAAGTAGAATTTTCCTTTACATGGAAGGCACTCATATGTAATATTTTGAATGCCCCTATAGTAACTTCAATGTATCACCTAATATATATATTTCAAACATGTGAAAGGATGGATTTCCCCTTCAAGGTATCTTCTAGGAGATATATTCAAACATGGACAAGAGTTTATTTTAACTTCAAGGAACAAGTGCAATTTCCCTTTACATGGAAGGGACTACTAGTTGATATTTTTAAGACCCTTGTAATACCTTCAATTTATCTCCTAGGAGACACCTTTCAAACATGCACATGATTGGATTTCCCCTTAAAGGTATTTCCTATGAGATACCTTTCAAACATGCACAAGAGTGGATTTTTCCTTCAAGGTATCTCCTAGGAGATACCTTTCAAACAAGAATAAGAGTCAACTTTTCCTTCAAAGAACAAGTGGAATTTTCCATTACATGAAAGGAATTACCAAGTGATAACCCCATTTGTAAAAACTATTTGGTCCCTTCCTTTTTTCATTTAGCCAATTATGCATCTCCAAGGTTTGACAGACAAAAACTGCTCATGGATAATCATAGATATGACACATGTCAAACTTGCACTTCTTCTATGAAAATGTGTACTTATTTAGTAATGTTGAGCATGGGGATACCACTTGTAAAGACAATAATCCTCCCAGAAGAATTTGAGAATTTATTTTAAAAATTAAGAGTGAGGCCACTATGTGTTGAAACTATGTTCACCAAATAAATGGCTCAATGGGGCCCATTTATTTATCAACTAGCTAATAACACTGCTTAGATGTCTGACTCAGAAGGTAATTACTTTGAAGAGTGTGGGGCTTCCATATGTTGAGTGGGCACTACACTAGAGTGAAATGAGAGCCTCTTCAAGGTGGATGAGTGTTATGCTACCATGTGGAAGAAGTGAATGAAGGTTGATACTTATGAAAATTTTCAAAAAGGGGGCACAAAAAAGAAAGACGTTGAAAGGGGAATTGTTAGAAAGTGCCAAGGAACTGCTAGCTTCATCGAGTGAGTTTAAACCCAAAGATTAATTTCAATAAAATAAAGTAACCTAGATTTTAATCCATATCTCTTGGTGACTCGAAAGGGCATCTTCCTATAGATGAGGGAAACACAAACTCTGGTGCACAAACTAGTTGAGGCAAAATTTCAAAATAGGAGGAAGGATTGAGAACATACAATTTTTAAGAGCCACCTGTAAAGGCACCAACTCTTCCTCCTTGGGTTGGCTCTTCTAATGCACTAAGATATTTAAATAAGTTAGATTATAATTTTAAAAAATAGATCAAACATTTAAATACTGTAGACTATAAAGGAACATTTATCATTAATTAGGATCTATAATGAAAAAAAAGATTGATATTATAGAAGTATAAGAAAAGAGATAATAGACATGTGGTTTCCCATCCAAATTGACATAGAATATCACATGTTATTCATTATTAAATGGATAAATTAATACAAAAGGCCTCGAGGGCACATATAAAATATCAAAGAATGAGAAAATGCTAGCTACTATTACTTCTATTCTATTACAAATAGTAGTATATTAGGTGATATTTTGAAGGCCCTTGTAATACCAGGCTATCTCTTAGGATATTCCTTTCAAACATGAAAATTTTTTCATTTCCCCTTAAATGTATCTCCTAGGAGATACCTTTCAAATAGGCACAAGAGTGGTTTTATCCTTCAAGTAAAAATTGAATTTTCCTTTATACATAAGGCACTCCCAGGTGATATTTTGATGGCCCCTATAATACATTCAACTAGGAGATACCTTTCAAACATGTAAAAGAGTGGATTTTGCCTTTAAGGTATCTCTTAGGAGATATATTTCAAATAGGGACAAGAGTGGATTTCTCCTTCAAGAAATAAGTGAAATTTTCCTTTACATGGATGGCACAACTAGGTGATATTTTGAAGGCCCTTGTAATACATTAAAGGTATCTCCTAGGAGATACCTTTCAAACATGTACAAGAGTGTATTTACCCTTCAAGATATCTCCTAGGAGATACCTTTCAAATAGGGATAATAATGGATTTCTCGCATCAAGGAACAAGTGGAATTTTGCTTTATATGGAAGGCACTAATAGGTAATATTTGAAAGGCCACTACAGTACTTTCAATGTACCTCCTAAGAGATACCTTTATATTGACCATATTTAGCCCACATACTAAGCATGTGGCTATTTTCTAATGGTCCTAATGTAGAGAAAGAGGCATAGTTCCTGATTGGTCATATCATCAAAATGGTTTGAACTAGATCTAGATGGAATGGAGAAATCATGAAGCTCACAAAGCTCTTGAAGCACTTTATGTTCACTTAAAGTGTAATTCATAAATTTATAAAGACTGGTCCAATGTTTTAGATACCCTATAGATTACTTAGGATAAGCATGGGAGTATGTTAGATGGTTGGTTTTAGTGGTAGGAAAGCTGAGTAGGCATTTTCATGGCATTAGATCTTATACATGTGATAGTCTTATGAATAAAAGATCATATGGGTCTATTAATTTTGGAGTCTAGTTCCTATGCACTGAGTTTTAGCTCATTTGATGAAGTTCAAAAGAAAATATGCACGTTCAAAGTTGGATACTAATACAAAATTTGCTAAGTTTCCATACATAGCCATTTTAGACCAGACCATCGTCAAGACATCATGTAGAATCACATGAACCATTCAATTTCAACATTTTATAAAAGAATGTAGAGATCTCAAATGGCCAACAGATCAAAAATGTTTTCTCCTTTCAATATTAGGTCCATTCCCTACACGTTTGGTGACCTTGTGATATTTATTCTTCAAGTTATAAAATTATAAAATTGGTCAAAAATGGAAAATGCCTACATGAACATCATTTCTAAGACCCATAAAGTGATCTTTTAGATTTATAATCCTTGGTAGGAACCTGAGAAGGAATGTATGGTTGACAAGTTTTAGGCACATGGGAACTTGAGCAAGTCAAATGGTTAGAAAATAATATGAAGCAATGAGAAATCAAACTTAAAGAAATGGGTCCCAAATATCCATAGTCCACATTTAATCAAATTTCAAAAATTTAATAGATCCTATTAAATTCAAAAAGGTCAATAATCCAAGTTAATTGCTTACAAATAATAGCAAAGGGATGAGCCAAGATGTTAAATTAATGTCGATGAAGTAAGATGGACCCAACATGACAAGTAAAGCCAAAAGACCCAAACATAGGTTTGAGCCAAGTTGGATGAAAAAGTAAAAGATCATAGCTCGATGAGAACTCAAATGGGACTAGACATTAAACATAGTACTATATACATATATAAAACTATAGGAAAATTAATATCCTTAGATTGGTTTTCACCTATAGTTATTTTAGTTTGGGATCCAAAGCATATAGAAAATATGTGATTAATGAAACAATCATCCCAAGTCATGTCCTTGACAACTTGTTGCTTAGAATAGACATGATTTATCATTGGAGATTTGAAGATATGAGGATTTTATCTTCATAATGAGATTAGGTGGAGGAACCAAATCATGAATATCTTGTTTATAATGACTTGTTTAGATTAGACCAAAAGCTTATTTAAATATCTCTTGAAACCTAACAAATCATCGATTGTCATGAACAATGTGCTCCCCCTTTCTTTCTCTCTCTTCCCCTTCTCTTATATTATCTCTTTATTTCTTCTATTATGCAAGGTTTTCTTATATTTTAGAGTGTTTTATCTTTCTAAAAGATGGGACATTCCTTTAAATACTACAAAGTATGTTCATCTTGATTATCCTCAACCCTGTCAAACATTTATAAGAACTACTTCTTAATGAAATAAGGACTTTTTTAATCTATCTTCTGCCTTGGATCTATGTTTGGCAAGTTTTGCATTATGGTATTATGTGAAGGAGAATCTTCCTCATCCATGGTCCTTCTTTCTGACTTTGTTTAGGTAGTTTTCAATGTTGTTTACCTAGATTAGTGTTCTATTCTGAACCTCTTCTGTGAAAGACTTATGAAAATTAGCTTAATCTTAAGGTTTTGTAAGCTAGTATTGTATTTTGTTGATATATTATGGGTTTAATCTTATGAGAGTTTCCATCTTAAGTTCAGTGCATCTATTGGATAACTTTCTTAGAAGCCCTTATTCTTTTAATAACCCCATTCCCCATGATTCATTAGTTTAGCATTAGTTGTAGGTGAGCATGAAAGAGGAAGTTGACTTGCTCTAGAGGTTCAACCGCAACATAGGTCACCCATAGCCTAGGGTTATCCCCATCTTATATGCTTAGTTGAAAAGAGCTTGAAGAACCCTCTCCAAGGGTAAAAATTAAGTCTATAATAGTTTTTGTCATGCACCATGGGACTCAAGTCTGATGTAGTGGAAGGATTTTATGTGTTTCCCTTTTGCATATCAGCCTTTGAAGATAGGTTTTCAAACATCAATGGCAACTATGATCTTTTATCAACTAGTTAAGTAACGTAATTAAATGCCTAATCATCATAATATGGTATGTATAGTTAGTCATATTTTTATCCATATACTTATTCTCTAACTCAAATTCACAATTATCAAGTAAATAATGTTTATGTGTTCACCCCAAGTGTCCATCAAACAACTTATCTACCCTGTTATAACCCTTATCTCTCTCCTTCCCTTATGAACTTTTCCACTCAAGACTATGAAGTCATCCCATCATGGATATTCTCTAAAAACTTCAAACCTAGATATTTTTTGCCATCACTTACAAGGCCACACTCTCTTATAACCATTGAAAAAGAATTAAAAGTGTCCATTCCATACTCATTTACATCATGGAAAACAATCCAAAAGGGCACAAAAATGAATGAGGAGGTGTCAATTGATGTGGTCCAAGATTCAATCCTAGCAGAGGAATGCTTAGTTGTACCAAAAAAGAATCCAATAACCATATCTTACCTTAATGAGCTTGGTGTACAAGATTTATGAGACTCTCTTTCTTTATTTCAAGATCCACTTAAAAGAGAATTCAATGTACCTAGATGGAAGGATACCCTCCTAGGTTGCAAGCAAGGTGAACTTATTTACCTTTCCACCATAAAAGACGAGCCTTATGAGAAGAAATAAGACAACCTTTATGAACCTAGTGTGGAGGTCAATATCAGATCAAATAGTGAAGAGCTTGAAGATTTATGGTAGCATTTGTGCTCATATTTATGGTAGTTTTAAAAAGGTATTGTATATATTAGATTATTTTTTATGTTTGTCTCTAAGTGCCCTTTTGTGTATTTTTTTAGTTGGTTAGTTGTTATTTCTTTCCTATATTTACATGTATGCATTTGCCTTTTTTATTTTGTTTTAGTCCTTGTTGTTTCAAGAGGAATATCCAAAAAAGAGGCAACCTTTCATCATCTTAATGATCAACTCAATTTTACAGAAGTGACTCCATGCCCAATTGATCAATTAAGACAAAATGAACTAGGTTCTCAATAATAGTAGGCATGCTTCTTTGTAATTTGCCAGAAATGTTGGCCATTATTTTCCCACATACCAAGCATGTGCCTGGTTATTAATGGTTCTGATGTAGAGAAAGAGGTAGATTTCTTGATTGATCAAATGACCAAAATGGTTTGAAATATATCTAGATGGAATGAGTGGAATAAAGAAATCATGAAGCTAACAAAGCTTTTGATGCACTTCAGGTTAAATTAAAGCATGATTCATCAATTTATAAATACTAGTCTAGAGTTGTAGAGACCCTGTAGAGTGATCAAATAAGTATGAGAGTCTGTGGAATTTATCAAGTCTACTTGTTTTATTTAGAGCTTGGAAAAATGTTTGGTTCTAGTTGCAGGAAAGCTAAGAAAGAATTTTCATGGCACTAGATCTTACACATATGGTAGTCTCAAGAAGAAACAATCATATAGGTTAGTTCATTTTGGAGTCTAGTTTGTATGAAAGAAGTTTTAGCTCATGAAATAAGGCATAAAATAAGAAACATGTTTAAAGTTGACTCCTAATGCAAAATTTGTTAAGTTTCCATACTTTGCCATTTTAGACCAGACTGTCATCAAGGTGTCATGTAGGATCACATGAACTAGTTGAATTTAACATTTTAAAAAAGCACATAGAAGGCTCAAATAAATCTAAATGATCCTAGCTCATGTTTGACCTAATTTGGAGGAAAAAGTAAAGTATCAGAGCTTGATGCAGACATAGATGGGACTATCCATTAAACATAGTGATATGTACATATATAAAACTATACGAAAATTATTAACTTTAGAATGGTTTTCACCTATAGTTATTTTGGTTCTAGATCCAAGGCATAGATAACATATATAATTAATGATAAGACCATCCCAATTCATGTCCTCAACAAAACACCACTCAGAATAGACATGATGTGTCCTTGGAAGTTTGAAGATATGAGCATTTTTTCTTCATAATGAGATCAGGTGGAAGATCCAAAGAAAAAGGACTTGGGGAATTGGAAATGTAGTTTTAGCTTTCTTTTTTGGCAAGATCATAACTTACCCCTTTTATCAAACTCTTATCTTCTAGTGCAGCTTGTAAAACTAATAGAATTATTTGGAGGCTCTATTTGGGCAAATCATGAATAGTTTGTTTCGAATGACTTATTATAATTATAATAAAATCCTATTGAAATATATCATGAAAGATAAATACTCATTGACTTTCATAAACAACATGATCCTCTCTCTCTCTCTATCTCTCTCACACACACACACATCTTCCCCTTCTCTGATATTATCTCTTTCTTTCCATTATGTAAGGGGTTTTTACACTTTAGACTTTTTAATATTTCATCTTGATTAGGCTCGACCCTATCAATCATTTGTAAGAAATACCTCTTAATTTAATAAGGACTTGTTTTTCCTATCTTCTACCTTGAATCTGTGTTTGGCAAGCTATGCATTATGTCATTGTGTAAAAGAGAATCTTCCTTGTCCATGATCACTATTTATGAATTTGTTCAAGGGGTTTTATATGATATTTGTATGTTTAGATTAGTTTTCTATTATGAACCTCTTCTTTGAAATACTTATGGAAATTAGGTTGATCTTAAGGTTGTGTAAGTTAGTATTATCCTCTGTTGATCTAGTTTGGGTTTGATATTATGGGAGTTTACCTCCTAAATTTGGTGAATCACTTGGTTAAATTTTTTAGGATCCCTTATTATATTTCTAACCCCTTTCTCCATTAATCATTAGTTTAAAATTATTCTTAGGTGAGCATCAAATAGGAAGCCAACCTACTTTAAAGGTTCAACCCTAACATAAGTCACCTGGAGCCTAGGGTTGTCCAAATATTATAATATTAGTTGGAGAGATCCTAAATAACCCTCTCCAATGGTGAAAATAAATCCTATAACATTTTTCAAAATGGACAAGAGTGGATTTTCCCTTCAAGTTATGTCTTAGGATATACCATTCAAATAGGTAGAAAAGTGGATTTCTCCTTCAGGAAATGAGTGGAATTTTCCTTTACATAGAAGGCACTATTGGGTGATAATTTGAAGGAATTTTTAATACCTTAAATAGATCTCTTAGGATATACCTTTCAAACATGCATAAGATTGGATTTACCATTCAAGGTATCTTCTAGGAGATACCCTTTAGATAGGCACAAGAGTGGATTTCTCTTTTAAGAAACAAGTGGAATTTCCCTTACACATAAGGAACTACTATGTGATATTGTTAAGATCCATATAATACCTTTAATGTATGTCTGAGGAGATACATTTGAAAAATTCACAAGATTATATTTACCCTTCAAGGTATCTGCTAGGAGAAACATTTCAAATAGGGATAAGAGTGGATTTTTCCTTTAAGGAACAAGTATAATCTTCCTTTACATTGAAATCACTACTCAGTGATATTTTGAAGGCCCTTGTCATAAATCAAATGTATCTCCTAGGATATACCTTTCAAATATTCACAAGAGTGGATTTCCACTTTAAGGTATCCCCTAGGAGATACTTTTCAAATAGGTACAAGAGTGGATTTGGCTTTCAAGGAACAAGTGTAATTTTACTTTACATAGAAGACACTACTAGGTGATAATTTTAAGGCCTTTGTAATAAATTCAAGATGTCTCTTAGGAAATAACTTTAAAACATGAAAAATATTAGTTTTCCCTTTCAAGGTATCTCTTAAGAGATATCATTCAGATAAGCATAAGAGTGGATTTCTCCTTCAAGGAACAAGTGGAATTTCATTTACATAGAAGACATTACTGGGTGATATTTTGAAGGGAATTGTAATAACATAAATGTATCTCCTATGAGATATATTTAAAACATTCAAAAGAGCATATTTACCCTTCAAGTTATCTCCTAGGTGATACATTTCAAATAGGGACAAGAGTGGATTTTTCCTTTAGGGAAAAAGTAAAATTTTACATTACATGGAAGGCATTATTGGGTGATATTTTGAATGCCCTTGTAATAACTTAAAGGTATATCCTAGGAGATAACTTTCAAACATGCACAAGATTGGATTTCCCCCTCAAGGTATCTTCTAAGAGATACCTTTTAAATAGGTATAAGAGTGTATTTCTCCTTTAAAGAATAAGTGTAATTTTCCTTTACACAAAAGGCACGATTAGGTGATTATTTTAAGGACTTTGTAATAACTTAAAGTTATATATTAGGATATACCTTTAATACATACACAAGAGTGGATTTCTTCTTCAATTTATCTCCTAGGACATACCATTCAAATAGGCACAAGAGTGGATTTCTCCTTTAAAAAATAAGTGGAATTTTCATTTATATAGAAGGCATTACCGAGTGTATTTTAAAGGTCCCTATAATACCTTAAATGTATCTCCTATGAGATAATTTTAAAAAATGGACAAGAGTGTATTTCACCTTCAAGGTATCTCTTAGGAGATACATTTGAAATAGGGACAAGATTGGATTTCTATGTCAAGGAAGAAGTGCAATTTTCCTTTACATGGAAGGCACTACTTGGTGATATTTTGAAGGACCTTATAATACCTTAAGTGTATCTCCTAGGAGATACCTTTCAACCATTCACATGATTGGATTTCACCTTCATGATATCTCCTAAGAGATACCTTTCAACTAGGGACAAGAGTGGATTTATTGCATCAAGGAACAAGTGGAGTTTTCCTTTACACAAAACATACTACTGGGTGATATTTTTTATAACACTATAATACATTAAATTTACCTCATAGGAGATAAATTTTAAACATAGACAAGAGTGGATACATTTCATTTATCATGGTCTAAATTTTGTAGTTATATATTTAACCGAAATCAATATTCTAAGGCTCTGATTGTATTTGTCAATACAATATAACCTTAAGGTAAATACTTATGGTATATCTCATATCATTAGATGACTTACCTTTTATTTTGGTCTGATATTATCATAGATACTTTAGTCCATATGTTTATTTTGTGTTTATTAAAATAGAATAAAAACTTAAACTAATGTATATAACCTAAGTTTTGTACATGGTCCCATGCCAACTTAAAATTTGTGCACCTTTTGAGAATCAATAGCTCACACCCAATTGAGGAAAGATGATTGAATGGAGAGAGATCACTATGGAATATGTAATATAACCTTTGAGCAAACACAATTCTACCATGTGGCACAAATATGCTCATTATGAGACTAGTAGAGACAGAAAAATCAAGAAGCTTGTGGAATTAGAAAGTGGCACAACAATAAGGATTGATATAATCTATATCTATTGGCATGTGATTCATAGCATTGGGATAAATGACTCACATTGATCAGGGTAAGATGAACTAATAGATACATTTCAAATAGGGTTTTTAAAGGGCAACAATCAGTTTTTAAATATAAAATGGACAAAGTTCCAAAAAAAGGCCCAAACAGATGCCATAGAGCTACCATGAAGATGTCACCTAAACATAAATAGACAAAGGAAAATATTTTGTGGGCTTAATAAAGTCAAAGGTATAAATTCCAAGGACCAAATCAAATACAAGGAATGAATTCAGTCAAGTTCAAAATCCATCCCCATTAAAGTTTGAAAGGACTTGTAGAAAAACCTTAACATCTGTAAAAGCCCTAATTTGATCTCAATTTGATTACAGTCAAGCCTGAGAGAGTCTAATTATTATCTAAAAAAGTGCAAATTAACCCAGAGGAAATGTGTAAATCACTAGTGATCAATTTACAAACTCATAGTCACGGTGGCTTCAAAGCTTCATAGGGAGGACATAGATCTCTACTTAACCACACACTCAGAAGGAAGGGTCTTCAAGTACAAAGTGTTTGATGTTGTAGCATTGAACAACCAAGATAATAATTAGTATAAATTTTGTTAGATAATTGAATAACTATAACACATAATAAAGGAGGATGAGGATATGGTAGTCTTTAGGATAAGATATTATGAACTAGTTGCATCATAGATGATGAGTCTTCACCATGTTATATCAAAACTAGAGGTAATCCATTATATATATTTCCTCCTCCCTATTTTTAAAGAGTGTAAATTTAAAAATGGAATGTTGATCTATGAACATGCTAAAAAATGCATTGTTTATGTGTCTTACATATCTTTTGAGAGCTATTATAAGTTACCCAAACTCGAAGTAAATGTACCCACACTAAGTAAATGGGATAAGAAAAATGATCTAAAAACCATCCTTGGCTCATGGTTATACTATGAGAACCATGTGTTTTCTAACCTTAGTAAAAACATTCCCATTAACATATTCTAACCTAGAATTGGAATGATAATGACCTTGATAAATAGGCTATGGAAACCCCACTACAACTTTTGTTGACAACATCTGGTTACCCTTGGTATATTTATGATTGAGAGAAATCTCACCCCTCCCATTGGTGAGGTGATTATCATGTGTTTACATAGGCATATCTTCACAGTCAAGAAGAGGTCTAGGAAAAACTTATATATGATGTATTATCTCCTAGATTCCTTACTTGTCATAATTGATATCCCCAACTTTAAGGGATGGTTACCTAAAAAGACAAAGAGTTTCTTAGTTATATTCAAATTTACATATTTTCAAATCCATGGATCATATTTAGTTTATCTATGATTACATCTACCCTACCTAGTCTAAGGCTATAATAGGAATCCCAATGCCAAGAGTCAGCCCATAGATGAAACAGTCTATTGAATCCATCAGGGACATTTAGTTTTATATAGACTACATAGTCATCAAGATTGAAGGAACATAATACACACCACTTAGACTGCTAATCCATGTCCCAAAAAAATTGTCTAAGGAGGAAGTTGCATTCCAAATATATAACATTATAGATGGGCTTTGTAGAAGCAAATGGAAAGGATTGTTGCATCCTCTACGCTTGGTTATGGGAAGAACCATCTTTCAATATTGGGACAACATTGAAGATGTTGCTAAGCATAGATCCTATTTTAATTTACAGCATGATATATTAAGAGAGTTTGATCTTAGTGATAGGGTTAGCAATCATATGAAGGTCAAAAGAATAAATATACATATGAACATCAGACATGAGTCTATGAATCAATGTATACTAAGTTTTCATCCTTCACAATAGTATTGGTGATGTTAAAAAAATGTGTCAATAACTTTAAGGCCAAATTGATGAGAAATGAAAATGCATTCAATGAAATATGCTAGATGAGACCTCTATAATATCATCTACTACCTAGACCATCATCTAGGCATCTTCAATAACAACCACAAGTAGAATTACAATAGCTAGAGGCATATATCACTCAAGGAACAAGAAAAGAGAGGCTTGAAGAAAGTCCTAGTGAAAGGGTATCATATTCTTCCCAACCTATAAATATTGTGTTTCTAATTGAATACATTGACATGATTGCATTTCATCATGGGGAAATAATGGAAGATGTCTTGGAAGCACTGGCAAGTGCTTATGGATCAGATGAAGAGGAGGTATAGGAAGAGGAACCTCAAGTTCAATAATAAGAACCTTAACCCAAAGTTGATGAAAAAGGAAAGGGAAAGGGTAAGGAGATAGAAGTGGACTTAGTTCCAATTATTCCCTCACAAAAGAGAAAGGCTGAGATAGCCTTGGCCCCTACACAAACTAAGAAGCCTAATATATATTTCACTTATCCTCTAAGTGAGGTTAATTTATTTAATGACGAGATTCAAATTCATGGTCCAACCATTCCTGAATGGTTTGTATATAAAAATTTAGAAAATATCCCAAATCTATGGCATTAATGGAACATCAAAAAATCTATCAACATCATACTTCTTGAGGAGATTAAGCCATGGATAGTGGCTTTGAAAAAGGAACAGAAGGAAATAAAAATGGCTGCTCCTAGATCTTCAAGTATCACCCAAATGAAAATCCAAGATCCTCAAAAAATAACACACTCTTCAATATTATCCAATTTGATCCAATCGCTATTAGATTAGAAAGAGTAATAACAAAGAAATTTATGGTGGGTGGAGAGGAATTCACTTTTTAGAGGGTAGAACCATTTTTTGGCTTGACTCCAGTTGGGAGCCAAAGACTAGGTGAGGACCCCATCCACGGGAAGGATATACTTGGGTTAGTCAAATCCCAATTAGCCTTATTACAAAATATCATCAAAATCCTGCAACAATGAATAAAGAACCTATGGAAGGAGAAGGAGGATCTATAGAAGTATGTAATTTTATCAGTTCCTAATACAATGATAAACAAGTTTAAAGGATTATTTCAAGACATTTTGACTCTCAGAAGTCAGTAAAGCTAAGATAGAGTGCACTAAACCAACATGATGTGGTAGTCAAGGGATTAAGCACCCAATGGTAGAGTTCCAAGTATACGATGAAAGAGATAATTAATGTCTTGATTGGAGATAAAATCATTGGTTTCAAGACTATCAATCTTACTCATCTCAACACCATCCTGGGGTCGATTTTAGATAAAATCAATGGTTTGAGAACATGGTACAAGTTCTTATAGAGAATCCTTAAAGATGATAACAATCTAGTTGACATAATTGAATGATTCTTTGGGACTATGATTGTTAGACCTAAAAAACTTAGCTTCATGGGCATCATAGTGGATGACAAGTTCCAACATAGGACCACTTTCATCATGAAAGAGGTAAGGAGCAAAAGCCAAGGTAGTTATAGAGGTGACAAGAGAAATATCATGCATATGCTATTAATTATATAAATAAAAATATCTTAGGCAAGAGGCATTAAGGAGGCTTTAGAGAGAAATGACAGGGACTTGCATGATTTGGCAGAACAAGAAGATGAGCTCCTCCTTGAGCTAGTTATCAATTTGAAATTGGTTGATGAATAGAATCAAAGGGAAATGAGGATTCTAATTCAATATAGCCAATGATCCTCATCATCATAGGTTCCACCAAGTAGCCAACAATATTCTCTTTTATGGGAATGTTGTAAATTTTAGAAGTGGAATATTCTTTTATAAAGGTAGGTGCTATTTGTATGCGAATTGCTTAAAGGTCAATATTTTTAGAAATTATGGTGTAATTTTAGAATATATATAAAAAGGATAGTTGTATTTTACATTATTTACACTTTTATGTTGATACAATTGACCGAAATGATTCCTTGAAATCTATAAGAGAAGCATTGTGATTTGTAAAGAGGGGGCAATTTTTGAGCTAAAATAACTAGTGTAAACTTTGAAGAAATTAATATAAGCAGAGAATTTTGAGAATATTATATGGATCTAATCAAAAAAAATTATATATCCAATCAACCCATTTTATTTCAGTTTTCAAGGCACACATTCACATATATAAAAAAATACTAACAAACTTACATGCACAAAAACTAGGAAACTAGAAGAAGTTTTATAAGTAAAATATGGTTGATTATTTTCATTGTAAAGAAAAAAATTATAATTTAAAAATAATAATTTTATATTTTAATTAAACTATTCACATATAATTTTGTTATATATAAAATAATCAAAATATCAAGTAATTAGCATACTAGCTTGTATAGATAGACTAGAGTTTGAAAACTTACAGATTGTATTTGCACACATAATATCTGAATTTTAGATATAGTTTCACATTTTTATAGTCATTATTAAAAGATTAATAATGTTTTAATTTTAATTGAATTGAAAATGAAAATAAATAAAAACTCCATTGTAGTGCATGTAGGTGAAATTTTACATTCTCAAAAATAAAGGAAAAGTTAAAAATCAGCAGCTCCATTGTTAATTTAATTTTCAATATTAAATTGTATTGAATTTATAAAATATTAAGAAAAAAAATTGATTGCATTTATTTTATTTCCAAGCACTTTTAGTTTACTGAGTAGTGTATTTATTTTCAATTTTCAAAGCCTTATCAAAAACTCAAAACAAGCAAATTTTAATAAACTTATCCAAATGAAAATAATTCTAAATTTTGATTTCAACCTTTCAAAATATAAAATAAATTGTAATAAACCAAATTGAAACAAGAAAACACAATTAAAAATCATAACAAGGTTACTTCACTCTTGAATGATGCTTCTTGTACAAGTTAATCTCCATAGAGTAGGATATTTGCCTAGAGTACATGTCTCCATGCCAACAAACAACATGTAGTGTGACATTAACTCAAAAATTATAATAGAACTTTTCCATTCCACTCCAATATAAAACCTTGTCATCAAAAATCTTAACATTATTTACAAGTAAAAATACCTAATAGAATCCTCAATACTGAGACCCATTTGCATCATACCATGCCAAACCTACAATGTTAGTACATCTATATTTGAGCCTCCCCCTTTCTATTCTTTATCCTCGAGTCTAGCCTCATCACATCTCATTTTATTTATGCATGAAATTGACTAGTCATAGCCAACCCGATAAATTCAACCAAATCCCAAGGTTTTTCAATTGGTAACCTTTTTAATTTTCCTAAGCTTAGTAATCACCAAGAACTTTGTTACCTTATCCATTCTAATGGTTATTATAACACCATATCTTCTCTATTCACTAGTTCAAATGAGAAGTATCATGTAGGTGATATTTTTTCCCTCTTCTCAAGCTAACCAACTAGCCATTTCATCCCTTCCCATTCCAATCCTTCATTTTCATCATTATAACCAATTAATCATTATACCACTCATTCCATTATATTTATAGTGGTTTTCTTATTTAAGCCTTGAGAAGTTGTGTACATAGAGTATAAGTATATTATTTATACTAGTAATACTAAACATAACTTTTTCATTATACTAGTATTAAAGCTATAGAGATACTAAATATATTTCATTCTCTCAGCCATTTCATTATCTTGCCCATTAAATCTAATGAGATACTAAATATATAATAACATAATACATTACATTTATTAAATACTTGACAAAAAGTATCTGCATAAATGATAGTGAAAAATGGGTTGAACGCTTCCACCACTAATGCCATTGTTCACCTAAGCTTAGTCATTAAAATAATGTCTTTCAATCTTCAAAAGGGAGAGATAAAAATTGAGAAATAATAATGGAAAGAGAAAAATATAAACATAACCCTAATTTTGAAATGCACAGGAATTTTTAATTATATAATAATTTTAAAGTTTATAGAAGTAAAAGAATCGTCATGAAACTTTGGAAACAATGGTAGTGATTTAGAAATAATAGGCTATTGCATAGTAAGTGGAGTTTCATCCACATTTTTCTAAGATATAACATAAGCAAATTATCTTTAAATAGGGATTTATTGAGATACTAAATACATTTCATTATCTCGGACATTAAAGCTATTGAGATAGTAAATATATAGAAAAATAATACATTAGATAGATTAAAAACCTAACAAGAAGAACCTACAGAAATGAAAGTGAAAAATGGGGTCAATACTTCCACCACTAAAATCATACCTAAGTTCAGTCAATAAAATATTGTTTTTCAACCTTCAAAAGGGAGAGAGAAAAACTGAGACAAAATAATAGAAAGATTAAAAGATAAACTTAACTTTAATTTCAAAATACACATGAATTTTTAATTTCAAAATAATTTAAAAGTTTATAAAACTCAAAGTATCATCGTGGAACTTTGAAAACAATGGTAATTATTTAAAAATAGTAGGCTCTTGTATAATAAGTGGAGTTTCATCCACATTTTTTGAATATGTAACATAAGCGGATTGTTTAATAGGGTTTTGACGCCTCAATTTTTAGCACCCCCCCCCTCAGAATACATTTGAGATAATTTAATTCAATAATTTAAATACATATGAGGCTGAGTCACATTTCTTGAAATAAGAAACTAATATTTGGAGATGAATTCAACCCAAAAATGATAATTAAAATAAGTGACACAAAATCATACCTAGTAACTCACAGAAATCCTGGGAAAGGATTTCATGTGCTTACTTAAATTATGGTTATGTGAGGACATAATTTTTTTACCTCAGAACACTTATATTTGTATAATTTAAGGAATTTCATTATAATAAAATAGAAATAGACTCGTCACAATAAAATACACATCATGGGTCTCCTAGCATAGGTTTTGGATCACATCTAGGGGATCATCAAAATTAGAAAATGTTTAATAATCTGCTATAAGACCATAATTCAATAAAAATTATAGAAGTTCAAATATGAAAATTTAAGTAAAATTATCATCATAGAACTTTGGAACTGATGGTAATCAATTAGATAATTTTAGGCTCTTTCATAATAAGTGAAGTTTCATGCATATATATATCCACTTCAATTTTTTAACATATTTCTATATCTAAAATTCTTCTTGGTCTATTCTAATTTTTTTAAGGACCATTGTAACAAAAGTAGTTTATCCATTGAAATCACCAAGACAAAACTTGATCAACCACAATTGTGCTCCTTATCCATCGAATATAGATGCCCATTGATCAAAACCAAGGGAGTTGCACTTTTGAAGTAAAGATTCAATGTGATAATGATTTAGAAAAAAAATAGGCTCTTGTATAATAACTGGATTTTTATCCACATATTTTGATGTAACATAAATAAATTATCTAATATGGATTTGACTCAATTTTTATCCCTCCCCTAGGAATAAATTTGAGATAATTTAATCTACCAATTCAAATACCTGTGAGGGTGAGTCACATGTATTGAATTTATAAAGTAATATTTAGAGACGAATTCAACCCAAAATGGTAATTAAAATAAGTTAAGCAAAATCATACGTAGTAACACAAGGACCTCTTAGCAAATTATTTTGTGTGATTATCTAAATTATGGCTATGTGAGGACATAATTAGTCTACCTTAGAATACTTTAATATATATATATATATATATATATATATATATATATATATATGTATATATATAGAATTTCCATCTATAAATTGTATCTAAATTTAGATATGTATAATTTAGGGAATCTCATTCTAATAAAATAGAAACATACTAGTCACAAGAAGTTACACTTGATGGGTCTCCTACCATGGGGTTTGGATCACATCCAGGGGATCATGAGAACTACAAAAATTTCAATAATCTGCTATAAGACCATAGTATAATAAAAATTATAGAATTTCAAATATGAAAATAGAAGTAAAATTATCATCATGAAACTTTGAAACCGATGGTAACGATTTATAAATAATTATTAGGCTCTTAAATAATAAGGGGAGTTTCATCCACATTTTTTGAAGATATAACATTATTAACTATTAGTAGAAATAAGTGGTGGTAGTATAATAGTAAGCATGCACATTGGAATAGATGGTGTGTTTCAAACATATATGTCCACTTCAAATTCTTATCATATTTCTAAACCCAAAATTCTTCTTGGTCACTTCTAATTTATTTAGTGCCATTGTAACAAAAAAAATTATGCATTGCAATCACCAAGATAAAACATGATCACCCACAACTGAGATCCTTATCTAACAAATATACATGCCCCTGATTAAAACTAGGGAGTTGATATTTTGATGTAGAGATTGTGCTAATGATTTAGAAATAATAGGCTCTTGCATAATAAGTGGAGTTTCATCCATTTTTTTGAAGATGTAACATAAGCAACTTGTTTAATATGGATTTGACTCCTTAATTTTTACCCCACCCAAGAATACATTTGAGATAATTTAATTCACTAATTCAATTATCTATAAGGGTGAGTCACCCTTCTTGAACATACAAACTAATATTTGGAGATAAATTTGACCCCCAAATGGTAATTAAAATAAGTGACACAAAATCATATCAAGTATCTCAAAGATCTATTGGCAAAGGATTTTGTGTTCTTATCTAAATTATGGCTATGTGAAGGCATAAGCAGTCTGCCTCAGAACAGTTTAATCAACCTATATATAGTATTTATGTATATGGACTTTCCATTTATAGATTGCATCCAAATGAATATTTATATCAATAGACTCATTGCAATAAAAAACACTTAATGCATCTCATTCCATAGAGTTTGGATCACATCTAGGGGATCATCAAAATTAGAAAATGTTCAACAATCTCATACAAGACCATAGTATAATTAAAATTATAAAAGTTCAAATATTGAAATTGAAGTAAAATTATTATAATCAAAATTTGAAACTGATGGTAATGATTATTAGGCTCTTGCATAATAAGTAGAGTTTCATCCACATTTTTTGAAGATGTAACATCATTAATTATTAATAGAAACAAGTGGTGGTAGTACAATAATAGGCATACACATTGGAATAGATGGTGTCTTCCGAATATATATGTCCACTTCAAGTTTTTATCATATTTCTAAATCCAAAATTCTTCTTGGTCGCTTTTAATTTTTTAGCTCTATTATAACAAAAAAAATTATCCATTACAATCACCAAAACAAAACCTAACCACTCACAATTGAGCATCTTATCTAGTGAATATATATGCCCTCTTGATCGAAATGGAGGGTGTTGAAAATTTTATGTATAGATTATGCTAATGATTTAGAAATAATGGGCTCTTGCATAATAAGTGGAGTTTCATCCACATTTTTGAAGATGTAACATAAGTAAATTGTCTAATAGGGATTTGACTCCTTAATTTTTATCCCCCCTAGGAATACCTTTGAGATAATTTAATTCACTAATTCAATTACCTGTGAGGGTGAGTCTCCTTTCTTGAACTTATAAACTAATATTTGGAGGTGAATTCAACTTCAAAATGGCATTTAAAATAAGTGATGCAAAATAATACCTAGTAGCTCAAAGACCTATTCGAAAAGGATTTTATGTGATTATTTAAATTATGGTTATGTGAGGCCATAAGTAGTCTATCTCAGAACACTGTAATAAATCTACATATATTACTTATATATGTACTTTCCACTTATAAATTTCATCTATATGTAGATTTGTATAATTTACATAATTTTATTCAAATAAAATAGCAACAGGCTCGTCACAATAAATTAAACTTGATGGGTCTCCTAACATGGGTTATGGATCACATCCAAGGGATCATAAAAATGATAAAATGTTCAATAACTCATTAAAATACCATAGTATAATAAAAATTATAGAAGTTCAATTATGAAAATAGAAGTAAAATTATCATCATGAAACTTTGGAACTTATGGTAATGATTTTGAAATAATTATTAGGATCTTGCATAATAAGTAGAGTTTCATCCACATTTTTTGAAGATGTACCATTATTAATTATTAGGGGAAACAAGTGGTGGTGGTATAATAGTAGGCATGCACACTAAAATAGATGGTGCTTTTCAAAAATATATGTCCACTTCAAAATTTTATCATATTTCTAAACCTGAAATTGTTCTTGATTGCTTCTAATTTTTTAACTCCATTGTAACAAAAGAAATTTATCCATTGAAATTGCCAAGATAAAACCTTATCACCGATAACTGAGCTCATTATCTAGTGAGTATAGATGCCCCTTCATAAAAACTAAGAGAGTTAAAATTTTGACGTAGAGATTATGCTAATGATTAAGAAATAAATATTGGGCTCTAGTATAATAAGTAGAGTTTCATCCACATTTTTTAAAGATGTAACATTATTAATTATTAGGAGAAACAAGTGGTGATGGTATAATAGTAGACATGCACATTGGAATAGATGGTGTCTTTCGAACATATATGTCTACTTCAATTTTTTTTATCATATTTCTAAACAAGTTTTTTTTTGGTCACTTCTAATTTAATTAATGTAATTGTAAAAAAATCAATTTATATATTACAATCACTAGGACAAAACATAATCACCTACAACTATGCTCCTTATCTATTGAATATAGATTCCCCTTGATCAAAACCAAGTGTGTTTTAATTTTGATGCAGAGATTCAATGTGCTAATGATTTATAAATAATAAACTCTTTCATAATAAGTGGAGTTCTATCCACATTTTTTGAAGATGTAACATATGTAAATTATCTAATAGGGATTTAAATCCTTAATTGTGATGGTGAGTCTCCTTTATTGAACTTACAAACTAATATTTAGAGATGATTTCAACCCCAAAATGGTAATTAAAATAAGTGACACAAAATCATACCTAGTAACTTAAAGACCTCTTGACAAAAAAATTTGTGTGAATTTATAAATTATGGTTATGTGAGGGCATAATAAGTCTACCTCATAACACTTTAATAGGTCTATATATAGTATTTTTATATATAGACTTTCCATTCATAGATTGTATCTAAATATAGATTTGTATAATTTAAGGAATTTTATTCTAATAAAATATTAATAAACTCATCACAACAAATTATACTTGATGGGTCTCCTACCATGGATTTTGGATCACATATAGGGTATAATAAGAAATAGAAACTTTTCAATAATCCACTACAAGACCATATTACAAATAAAATTTTAGAAGTTCAAATATGGGAATAAAAGTAAAATTATCATGGAACTTTAGAACTAATGGTAATAATTTAGAAATAATTATTAGTCTCTTGAATAATAAGTGGAGTTTCATCCACATTTTTTAAAGATGTAACATTATTAATTATTAGGAGAAAGAAGTGGTGGTGGTATAAAAGTAGGCATGAGCATTGGGATAGATGGTTTCTTTCAAGCATATATGTCCACATGGAATTTTTATCATATTTCTAAACCCAAAATTATTTTTGGTTGCTTCTAATTTTTTTAGTGTCATTATAACAAAAATAATTTATCCATTATAATCACTAAGATAAAACCTAATAACCCACAACTATTTCCCTTATCAAATAAATGCATACGTTGCCTAATCAAAACCAAGGGAGTTATAATTTTGATGTAGAGATTCAATGTGATAATGACTTAAAAATAATAGGCTATTACATAATAAGTTGATTTTAGTCTACATTTTTTGAAGATGTAACATAAGAAAATTGTATAATAAAGATTTGACTCAATTTTTAGCCCTCCAGGAAATCCTTTGAGATAATTTAGTTCACCAATTCAAATACCTATGAGGGTGAGTTACTTTTATTAAACTTACAAACTAATATTTTGATATGAATTCGACCCCCAAAATGGTAATTAAAATAAGTGACAAAATCATACCTATTCACTCAAAGACCCCTTGGGAAAGGATTTTGTGTTCTTATCTAAATTATAGTTATATGAGGGCATAAACAGTCTACCTCAAAACATTTTCATACGTCTATATTTAATATTTATATATATAGACTTTCCATTTATAGATTGTATCTAAATCTAGATTTGTATAATTTAAGGAATTTTATTCCAATAAAATAGATATAAAATCATCACAACAAATTATAATTGATGGGTCTCCTACCATGGATTTGGTTCACATCCAGAGGATCATCAAAATTAGAAAATATTTAATAATAAATTCCAAGACCATAGTGTAATGAAAATTATAAAAATTCAAATATGGAAATAGAAGTAAAATAATCATCATGGAACTTCGAAACCTATGGTAACGATTTATAAATAATTTTTGGGCTCTTACATAATAAGTGGAGTTTCATCCAAAAGTTTTAAAGATGTAACATTTTAATTATTAAAGGAAATAAGTGGTGGTGGTATAATAGTAGGCATGCACATTCAAATATATAGTGAATTTTTAACACATATGTCCACTTCAAATTTTTATCATATTTTTAAACCCAAAATTCTTCTTGTTCACTTCTAAAATTTTTAGTGCCATTATAACAAAAGAAATTCATCCATTGCAATAACCAAGACAAAACATCATCACCAACAACTAAGCTCCTTATCCAATAAATATAGATGCCCCCTAATAAAAATTAAGGGAGTTGCAATTTTGATGTAGAGATTCAATGTGATAATGATTTAGAAATAATAGGCTCTTGTATAATAAGTGGAGTTTCATCCACATTTTATAGAGATGTAACATAAGAAAATTGTCTAATAGGGATTTAACTCCTTAATTTTTATCCCCCCCAATGAATACTTTTGAGATAATTTAATTCACCAATTCAAAAACCTATGAGGGTGAGTCACCTTTTTTAAACTTACAAAGTAATATTTGGAGATGAATTCAACCCAAAAATGATAATTAAAATAAGTGACACAAAATCATACCTTGTAACTCAAAGAACATTTGGGAAAGAATTTTTTATTCTTATCTAATTATGTTTATGTGAAGGCATAAGCAGTCTACCTCAAAGCACTTTAATAAGTCTATATATAATATTTCTATATGTAGACTTTCCATTTATAGATTGTATGTAAATGTAGATTTGTATAATTAAATTAATTTCATTCTAATAAAATAGAAATAGACTTGTTGCAATAAATTACACTTGATGGGTATCCTACCATGGGTTTTGGATCACATCTAGAGGATCATGAGAATTAGAAAATGTTTAATAATCTGCTATAAGACCATAGTACAATGAAAATTATATAATTTTAAATATGAAAATAGAAGGAAAATTATCATCATGGAACTTTGGAACTGATGATAATGATTTAGAAATAATTATTAGGCTCTTGAATAATAAATGGAGTTTCATTCACATGGTTTGAAGATGTAACATTATTAATTATTAGGAGAAACAAGTGGTTTTTGTATAATAATAGGCATATACATTGGAATAGATGTTGTTTTTAGAACATATATATCCACATAATATTTTTATCATATTTCTAAACCCAAAATTCTTCTTGGTTGCTTCTATTTTTTTTAGCACCATTGTCACAAAAATAATTTATATATTACAATCACCAAGATAAAATTTAATCACCCATAATTGAGCTTTTTATCCAGTGAATATAGATGACCCCTAATCGAAACCAAGGGAGTTAAAATTTTGATGTACATATTGTGCTAATGATTTAAAAATAATAGGCTCTTGTATAATAAGTGGAGTTTCATCCACATTTTTTTAATACGTAACATAATTATATTGTCTAATAAGTATTTGACTGCTTAATTTTTATCCCTCACAGGTATACATTTGAGATAATTTAACTCAATAATTCAAATACTTGTGAGGGAAAGTCATCTTTCTTGAACTTACAAACTAATATTTGGCCATGAATTTGACCTAAAAATGGTAAATAAGTTAAGTGACACAAAATCATACCTAGAAACTCAAAGACCTCTTGGAAAATATTTTTTTATGCTTATCAAAATTATGGCTATGTGAGGGCATAAGAAGTCTACCTTAAAACACTTTAATAAGTCTATATACTATTTTTTATATATCAACTTTAAATTTATAGTGCTTAATTCTTATCCCTCACAGGTATACATTTGAGATAATTTAACTCACTGATTCAAATACTTGTGAGGGAAAGTCATCTTTCTTGAACTTACAAACTAATATTTGGCCATGAATTCGACCCAAAAATGGTAAATAAATTAAGTGACACAAAATCATATCTAGAAATTCAAAGACCTCTTGGAAAATAATTTTTTATGCTTATCAAAATTATGGCTATGTGAGGGCATAAGCAATCTACCTTAAAACACTTTAATAAGTCTATATACTATTTTTTATATATCAACTTTAAATTTATAGATTGTATCTAAATGCATATTTGTATAATTTAGGTAATTTTATTCCAATAAAATAGCAACAAACTTGTCACAAGAAATTACACTTGATGGGTCTCCTACCATGGGTTTTGGATCCCTAATTAGAAATTGTTTAGTAATCTGCTCAAATACCATAGCCTAATGAAAATTATAGAAGTTAAAATATAGAAATAGAAGTAAAATTATCATCATAGAAATTTAGAACTGATGGTAATAATTTATAAATAATTATTAGGCTCTTGTATAAAAAGTGGAGTTTCATCCACATTTTTTGAAGATGTAACATTATTAATTATTAGGAGAAACAAGTGGTGGTGGTGGTATAATAGTAATCATACACATTGGAATATATGTAGTCTTTTGAGCATATCATATGTCTACTTCAAATTTTTATCATATTTCTAAACCCAAAATTCTTCTTGGTCACTTCTAGTTTTTTTAACACCATTGTAACAAAATCAATCTCTCCATTACAATCACCAAGATAAAACATGATCACCCACAACTATGCTCATATTCTAATGAATATAGAGGCCCCATGATTGAAACAAATGGAGTTGTAATTTTGATGTAGATATTATGCTAAAAGGCTATATCTTTACATGAATAATGCAAGACATCATAAAGTAAAGCATAATTTGCATAGTTATTTAGATCTCGTTAGGTTTGTAAAAATAATTATTTTATATGAAATTATATTAACATTATCATGTGTTTGGGGTAACTAGTAGGTTTAATGTCCATTTACACTCTTTCACGTCCCATAACCCCACATACCCCACTGCACCATGCCCCCGCCCCCGCCCCCTAGGTGGGTTGAATTTTTGCTTCATTTAACATTATGGGGTCAAAAATGTGATCATGATTATGGATTTATAACTCTATAACACTTCACCATGTGCACAAAAGATGAGGTAGATTAGTTTTAAGAGAAAATCTATCAAATATTAATGTTTGGGAGGAATTAAATAAAAAAATTTAATCATGTACCAAGAATTTGAAATCATGTATCACAATCATTAAATTTGATGTTATAGATAGCACTTAACATAAGATTGTTGATGGTAAAGCAGATGGACAATCAATTAATTTTAAGTAATATGAATGATTAATTTTTTTAGCCCTTAGAACTTGGTTATAAAAAGTATATGAACTATTAAATTATATACAAATTATACAAATGAATCTAGTTTGTTCTACTTTACAAAATAACCATCAAATTTTAGTTAATCATTAGGTATTTTGAGCTACAATTTAAATTAGTGATACACAATTAAACTATTGAATTGATTCAAATTAAGCTAAAACACCAATGAATATATGTCCTAGTGAGTTTATTTCTCCACTCAAATCCTTTGGTTTATTTCTCTAGTTTATTAAGACTAGTAACTTAAATTTTTAAGCCTACTTATGAGATGTGTTTCTTGGTGTTTTTGAGTGTAGGTGCCACAAAGTATGTTGAAGATATATTCATCAATTTCTGTAGATAAGACTAGTTGGCATTTTTGACCCATGTATACCATGACCTTGTTGGTAGGTTTTTTATAATACATAGTTACTAAGATGCATTTCACACCCTTGTAGTCAGTTGAAGTTTTTGTAATATAATGTTAGAAACTAATTGGTTGGAATTTTTGACTCATTTAAATGACAACCTTGTTGGCAATTTTTTGTAATGCATAGTTACTAAGATGCAGTATACACACACTTACAATAATCTATAGTTTTATTAAATATAATGCTCGAAACTCTTTATTTCATATAATATGAATTCATTATTTCTAATTGTATTTTTGTATCTAATTATATTTATTTATTTATTTATATATTTATTTATTTTTAAAAAACTTTTAAAAGTAAAATACTCATAATTTTTTTGAGAAACATATATTACACAAATTTTTAAACAATTTAGGACTATAAACTAGGTAAAATAATCCTATAATTTCTCAGTAGGATGCCCTAAAAGTAATTAGCAATCTACCATTAACACAAGACCTCTACCTTATTTTAGGTGAATTTGATTAAATGGTAACATGTCAAATTGATAGATGGGAATCTTATAGAGAGAGATGTAATTCATACTATATGATAAAATCAAATTATTACTGTTTAGTTTGTGAGATTAAAAAAATGAAAAAATATCTCATTGTTCATCAATCCAAAAACCAATGTGCCATTTCTAATGTAATTTAAACATTTCCCAATCCACTACTACCACCATTCATTTATGAGAAAGAATTTTTGGAACTAATGGTAGATGGTTATGATGTTTTACCTTATAAAAATAATGAGTTTCCTTCATATTTTTTTAGGAAAATTTAATGAAAGTCTAATATCCTAAATTATTTTATTTATTAATCTTATTATAAAGAGTTGTTAGGGCCAATAAAAAGGATTTTGATAGGATAGGTTGGGTGCATATCATGTGCTTAATCAACCTATGAGAATCTATATCAAATAACCACTTTAGCCTGAGAAAATCTCCTCTAAAGTGAAGGATGTTGTAGAGATTCATAACTTACATGCACTTAACACACTTATTAACGCCTTCTTGTAACATATTGATGCTTATGAGAGTGGGCATGGAGATGGTCCAACTAACACTACTACTCAACTACACTAATGCAGATCCTATGGTGCTCTATGTATTGGAACATAAATTAGATGAGGTGAATGATTTTATGTAAACCAATTATGGTGGTGTTTTTAATTATATATTTGATATGGTTTTGACCCCTATTAGAAAAAATGCAATAGCTAATTATATGGGGCATGATCGAAGCTTAAAATCCAAAAGAACCTATACTAAGTATGGAAAAGACAAGTGTCAAAACTATGGGCCTTGAATTAAATCTCAAGAATATTCCTAGAGATTGATGGTACATGATTAAGCATACACATTCTGATCAAAATCACATAGAGTAAAGGATATAATCCATTAGATCAAGATCAAATAGAGTGCATTCATCTGGTCAAAGAAGATCCAATAGTGCAAGATGAAGGTGTAATTTTAAATAAAGATAGAATAAATGCAATGGTGAAAAGTATCAAAATCATGAGGAGTATCACAAGATATCTAATGTGATTTTCTTCCTTGGATTGAGATCAATGACCCACATTGATCCATGGAAGGAAATCTGACTATGTGAGGTGAAGAGGATTTTTTGAAGGGTAACCATCACTTTAAAATATTGATGAGATAGATGCCATGACAAACCTACATAAGTAAGACATAATAGATTTAAATATTTTGTGAACCAATGAAAGGCAAAGGTATAAATGCTCAATCCAAAAAAAAATTAAGGCATGCAACTCATAATTTGGACTCATTATTTCCATCAGAGCTATGCATAAACCTTAGAAAAGTCCATAGTAAGTAAGATATCCCTAATTCAACCTTATTATCATTATAATCAAGCCAATGAGAGTTGGATTGTTTTTTGTGCAAGGATAAAAGTCAAATTATAATCCACTAATTAATTTAACAAAATTTACATCCATGATATCTTGAAGAGGTATTTTTAAGGAAGATGTGGAGCTTTACTTTACCTAAAATTACATTATATAATATATATTTTAAATACACTATTTAATATAATATATATAAATATAATTTTAATATATTACATTTATCACTTGCCTTCACTACTTTTGAGGTGAATTTGCATTCAAAAATAGGTAGGAGTCCCCAACAAATTTGAAATTCAAATTTACATTAAAAAATCCATATAATTTTCACACATTTCTGACCATATATATTCTTATTCCTACATATTCTTACTTTTTTTTAACATATAATGTAAAGCACTAACAAATTGAAATAAAGTAGGTTGTAGAGTGTCCAAAGCATTGACCATATTTGTTACTATCATTTCTATAGATACTTATTTTTAGGTATTTAATCTTAATAGTGTTCAATATTTATTTTAGACCCTAGAATACCAACAACAACATCAAACCCATAAGTTGGTGGGAAAATAGTCTAAAAGATTGATTGTCTTGGCCTTTTTGCCTTTTTTCTTTTTTACCTCTTGCCATACTCCTGATTTTACCATAACCAATTGCATATCATGATTCAAAATTTTTGAATTTAACTTTATATTTATCTCTTTGTATGAATTTGATCTTTTAGATTCGTGACCTCATTACACTCCCTCTACTATATTTTCTAGGGGAGAATTCTAAGTTTTTTCAAGTACCCACACATTAGACTCAATTTTTTTTTTCAGAAACACCTTGTTTTTTTTTCTTATTATCTTTAAATTCTACATTTTCCTAAAATTATAGTTCTCAAAAACACACTTCAACAACTACTATTAGATATAGAATGAGTTCAATATATATTTTTAATCTATCTAAAATGCATGATTTATTTATCATGACTTGGTCCTTTTATTCATTGTTTATAACTTTATGTTATGAAATGACTAGGATTCAGATTATTGTAATATTTTTGGCCCTACTAGAATGCGCCCAATTGTGATGTTAGTGAGCCTTTAGCTGAGGGAGCATGAAGATGAAGTAATATTATTGGTGGAAAAAATATTATTTGAGTACCCTTATTGGTTAAAAAAATCTATAGTAGTCACATCATAAGAAATAAATCCTTGTTTAAGTACTCTTCGAGCATGTGAAATTAATGTGAGATTAATATAGTTGTATTTGATCAATTAATCTTGTGCCTAAGTCAACGTCAATATCATGTTAAATTAATGTGATAGAGATTAAAATTATGACATTCAAACGATTCATATTGTGTGAAGGTGTAAATGATGGTACATTTTAAAATTTAATAAAGGGTTCATTCTTCACTATAATGTCATCATTTATGAGTGACCTATTTTTTTTACATATAAATAAACTATAAACTATTTAATATGTTTCAACATTAGTTTCATTATCTAATTTTAAAAACCAAATAATTAAATAAAATGACATTCTAGTTTGATCTAAATTTGGCTTATTTGGGGATCAATATCAAAATACACATGAATATAACCCTACCATAATGGTAGGGCCCTTTTGGATGTAATGAACCTTCAATCCATAGGAATAATGGTGAGTTTATTCTTTTGAGGGATTGTATTTTATATTTAGTAATTACTCTTTTAGGGAATATATTTTTCCACATATGAAAGAGCCTTAATTTTAAGAAAATTGTGATAATAGTCATGCCATAATTATCAATCTAGAGATTCTTCTATTTTAAAATTAGATGCTAAACATTTTAATGATGAAAATTATATTTTGAAGCCTCGAATGGAAAATTTGAAACTCTATATGGAAAATTTGAAGCATTAACAATGGAAATTATGCTATTGTGAGTCTTTTTAATAGTTGTGGCTATACAATTTTATGCATTATAAACAAGTTGTAATAGTGTTTTGGGTGAATTTATATATGAATATTCTATTTTTTATTGCTATAAAACTTCCCTCCCCTATTTAATATCTTATTACATGTTTATTTTGAACATTTCTAGCACTATTATTTGGTTTGGACTATCCCTATAGTCTCAATATTTAATTTTACTTAATCTTGTTGGTTGTTACCCACCTAGACCTACACATTCTATTTTTCTACCATAGAGAAATTAGACTTGGGGATTATTTAACCTTAAAAAAATAAAAGAGGTAAAAGGAGTCAAGTGTGTGTAATAGACAAAAATGGGTAGACTCTACCAGTTGTAATTTAGTATGGGTAGGTTCCTTATTTAGTTTAATTCCTATGGAAAATAGTCATGCAATAATTAATTTGCACATTTTTTTATCATCTTATTAATTATTTGGTGAAAACTAACCTATTACAAATATTTAGATAATAAATAATGAAGTTCAAATGTCATTTCTTCTAAATAAATGAGCATGAATAGTTACTTTAAATTCATCTCAATTGTGCATAATGTGTTGAGCCATTAAAATCCCAAAAATAATGTTACCCCATTCATTATAATAAAAAATATTAGATAATATAATAGATATTATCACATAGATTTATACTATGGCATTTACCAAAACAATTGACTATACCCCCACCTATAATTAGGATTTGAAATTATGGAGCTGGGTAAATCAAATAATTAAATTGAGTATCCGACTTACTATTGATGAATTTTTGTGTACTCCCAAAGTAAATAAATAAAATTGAATTATATTTAATGAGGAAATGGATTACCTTAATATTTGGAGGAGTACTACTACTTGAAAGTTCATGACATAAAATAGTAGGTTAAGAATATTCAGATTCATCCTCAGGTCCTTCTAGACTATTGATGTGTGACTATGCCAAGGATGTAATGCAAATAAAAAAATAACATTTCTCATATTAGAGGGATAATAATAATAATAATTTGGTAGTGACACCTTGGGGCTTCACTTAGTTTTATTGGAGCAATTATGTGATTACAACTCACCACCTTCTAGTCTACAAGTAGTCCTTACTATAGGGATAATAGAGATATGGTAGTGACACAATCTACCTATATTTATTATGATGTAAATTACTTTGTATTTTCTAATATAATACCAAACTCTTAAACAAAAAAAATGTTTATACACAATGAGCATTAATATAAAGTGATTAATTTAAAAAAAAATCAAATGGAGGGAGTAAGGTAGGGTATAAAATAAATAACCCTAGCAATAAAAAAAGACCAATAGATCTCTTTTGATTTTTGTTAGCAACCAAAATATCACCCAATTAAAGTCAGACTACCCATATTTGATTCATATCTAGACTACCATTAGAATTATACAAGGCTATAGGAATCTTGTATCTATTTTTTTGGCATTTAATTGCATTGGAATTCAAATTTAACATTGATTTGCCTTTGATTTTCTATCAATTTTAGCTTTGAAGCTAAAGTTTGCCACTTTTTGACACATGGCACCTTTTGATTATTATTAAGGGCTCTTGAAATGTATCTTAGTTTGATTATTTTTTTATATGATTCCATGTGGCATCTTTTTATTCATGTCAAGCTCTTAGGTAGGGACCTCTACTTTTAGTTGCTTACATGAGTGCCATGCATCATTTTTGTTGGAAATTAGAGCTCACATAAGGGTTATTACAAAATAAAAAGGTATCACAGTTATATCAAATCCCTTCTAAGGACCTTTTCAATACAAATGTAAGGTATTCCAAGGCCCCTCGAAGTATCTCTTTGGAGATACCTTGAAATAAGATTCTAATTGTGTGCATGTTCAAGTATCTCCTAGGAAAGAAAATTCCAATAGTGTGCATTAGTGTTCTTTTCAATTAAGAAGTTTTCATGGTTATATCTAATCCCTTAATATTTTAAATAAACATGGAAGGTATTCTAAGATCCTTTGAGGTCTCTCCTAGGAGATACCTTAAAATAAAATTTCAATCATTTGCATGTTCAAAGGATCTCTTAGGAGATGCCTCGAAATAAAATTCCAATAATGTGCATGAGTGTTCTTACCAAGGAAAAAATTGTCATGGTTATATATAATCCCTTTATAGGAATTTTTCAATCACCATGTAAGGTATTCCAAGGCCCCTAAAGTTATCTCCTAGGAGATATCTTGAAAGAAAATTCCAATAGTGTGCATGAGTGTCTTTTATAAATAAAAAGTTGTCATGGTTATATCTAATCCATTGAAAGGAAATTTTAAATCAACATGGAAGATATTATGATTCCCTTATGTTTATCTCCTAGGAGACACATTGAAATAAATTTTCAATCATGTGCATGATCAAGGTATCTCCTAGGAGATATCTTGAAAGAAAATTCCAATAGTGTGCATTAGAGTTCTTTATAAATAAAAAATTGGCATGGTTATATTCAATCCCTTGTAATTAAATTTAAAATAATCATGAAAATTATTCAATCATGTTCATTTTTAAGGTATCTCCTAGGAGATATTCTAAGAAATCAAATTTCAATAGTGTGCATCAGTGTTTTTACCAAACAAAAAGTTGTCATTATTATATATAATCCTTTTCAAGGAAATTTTTAGTAAAAATGTAAGGTATTAAAATTAAATTCAAGGTATATCTTAGGAGATACCTTGAAATAAAATTTAAATTATGTGCATATTCAATGTATCTCCTTGGCGATATCTCAAAATAAAATGTCAATAGTGTGCATCAGTGTTCTTACCAAATAAAAAATTCTCATGGTTATATATAATCCATTGGAATGACGTTTTATATCAAAATGGAAGGTATTATAATTCCCTTATATTATCTCCTAGGATATACATAAAAGTAAATTTCCAATCATGTGCATGCTCAAGGTATCTCTGAGGAGATATATCGAAAGAAAATTTCAATGGCGTGCATCAGTGTTCTTTCCAAATGAAAGATTGTGATGGTTATATCTAATCCCTTTAAAGTAACTTTTGATTCAACATGTAATGTATTTAAAGTCCCTTTTAGGTATCTCTTAGGAGATAACCTGAAATAAAATTTTAATCATATGCATGTTCAAGGTATTTTCTAGGAGATATCTTGAAAGAAAATTCTAATAGTGTGTATGAGTGTTCTTGCCAAAATAAAAGATGTCATGGCTATATAAAATAACTTTAAATTAATTTTAAATGAAAATTTAAGGTATTAAAAGGACATTATAGGTATATCCTAGGAGATACCTTGATATAAAATTCCAATCGTGTGCATGTTCAAGGTATCTCCTAGGAGATATCTGAAAAGAAAATTCCAATAGTGTGCATGACTGTTCTTACCAAATTAAAAAATTTCATGGTTATATCTAATCCATTGAAATTAAATTTTAAATCAAAATTTAAGGTATTATAACTCCCTTTGATGTATCTCCTAGGAGATATCTCAAAAGAAAATTCTAATAGTGTGCATGAGTATTCTTGCCAAATAAAAAGTTATCATTATTATATCTAATCCATTTCAAGGACCTTTTCAATCAACATGGAAGGTATTTAAAGTCCATTTCAGGTATATCTTAGGAGATACATTGAAATACAATTAAAATCATGTGAATGTTCAACATATCTCCTATGAGATATCTCGAAAGAAAATTCCAATAGTGTGGATCAATGTTCTTGCCGAATAAAACATTGTCATGGTTATATGTAATCCCTTGTAATGAAATTTTAAATAAACATGGAATTTATTAAAATTAAATTTGAGGTATCTCCTACGTGATACCTTTAAAAAAAATTACAATAATATACATGTTTAATCTATCTCCTAGGAGATATCCTAGGAAATAAAATTCCAATAGTGTGCATCATGGTTCTTGCCAAATAAAACATTATAATGGTTATATTTATTCACTTTCAAGGAATTTTTTAATAAAAATGGAAAGTATCATAATTATATTCTAGTTACATCTTAGTATTTACCATGAAATAAAATTCCAATCATGTAAATGTTCAAGGAATATATTAGGAGATATCTCGAAAGAAAATTACAATAGTGTGCATGACTATTCATGGCAAAAAAAATTTTATCATGTTTATATATAATCCCTTGAAAGTAAATTTACAATAAACATGGAATTTATTCCAAGGCCCTTATATGTATCTCCTATGAAATAAATTTAAATAAAATTCCAATAATGTACATGTTTAAGGTAACTCCTAGGAGATATCTTAAAAGAAAATTCCAATAGTGTGCATCAGTGTTATTGCTAAATAAAACATTATCATGGTTATATATAATCCATTAAAACAACCATTTAAATCAACATGGAAGTTATTCCAAGGCCTTACTAGGTATCTCCTAGGAGATAACTTGAAATAAAATTTCAATCATGTGCATGTTCAAGTTATCTCGAAAGAAAATTCCAATAGTGTGCATGAGTATTCTTGACAAATAAAAAGTTGTCATGGTTAAATATAATCCCTTGAAAGTAAATTTTAAATCAACATGGAATATATTCCAAGTACCTTTTAGGTATCTACTAGGAAATGCCTTGAAATATAATTCAAATTGTGTCCATGTTCAAGGTATCTCCAAGGACATATCTTAAAAGAAAATTATAATAGTGTGCATTAGTGTTCTTGACATATAAAAATTTGTCATGGATATGTATAATCCATTGAAAATACCTTTTTAATAAACATGAAATATATCCAAAGTCCCTTGTGTGTGTTTTCTAGGAGATACCTTGAAATTAAAATTTTAATCATATGCATGTTCAAGGTATCTTGTAGGAGATATCTCAAAAAACAAAATTCTAATAATGTGAATTAGCGCTTTTACTAAATAAAAACTTATCATGGATATATATAATACCTTTAAATGACATTTAAAATAAACATGGAATATATTACATGTCCCTTTGAGGTATCTCCTAGGAGATACCTTGAAATAAAATTTCAATTATGTGCATGTTCAAGGTATCTCTTAAGAGATATCTCGAAAGAAAATTCTAAATGTGTATCAGGGTTCTTACCAAATAAAATGCTATAATGGTAATATCAAATCAATTTAAAATACATTTGAAATCTATATGGAAGGTACTCTAATGCCCTTCAAGGTATCTCCTAGGAGATAATTTTAAAGAAAATTCCAATCATGTGCATGTTTAAGGTATCTCTTAGGAGATTCCTCACTACCATTATAACTAATGTTGCAATTTATGCTCATTCAAAACATCACTGAGATATTAAAAATTTAATGATCATTCACCATGGATTGAATTCAAAGCTTGTGTACCCATCAATTGAATATGCAACTGTCAATTTGTGGATCACAAATTCTCTAGGCTATTTCTTTCAAACCTTTTGCTAGGCATTTATTATGGGATTTGTGTCTCGACCAATTTTTCCAAAGGAACTTGTTTGTATATGTTTTTCATCAGAAAAAATTTCCAAGTAAATTATCAGAGGACAATTTCTTGAAATAATTAAATCTTATCTTTGCCTTGGACAATTTACTATGGATAAAATATCTGAAATAATTCATGTCTTTGATCTTTTACTTTCACATGACATTTGTGACCCTTAACGACTTTTGTTTTGGACTAATTTCCTGACAAAATAACCCTTTGAGAGAATCATATCAAGCCATTTATTGAATAAGTGACCCTTTAAGACTTTATTTTTAGATAATTTCTTGAAAATTGACCCTTTGGGACTTTGTCTTGAGAAAATTTTCCAAAAAAAAACCCTTTAGGAAAATTGTATAGGACACTTTGCTTGAAAAATACTCTTCAGACCTTTTTTTGGGTCTACTTTGTAAAAGAATGATCCTTTGAGAAAAGTGTTTTGGACTTTTTCTGACTGAAATGACCTTTAGCCTTTACTACAAATAAAATGTCTACAAGAATTTGTCTTCGAGCCTTTTGTTTCAGACAAAATGTCCAAAATAATTCCCAATGCTAAGCCAAAACTTAAAACAAAATACCTAAAATAATTCCAATACTTAGACAAATAAAATGGAACAATTTCTCTGCAGGAATGATTTTTTAGTTAGATGATGAAGATGGTAACGTATTAGAGATCCTAATTAATGGGATTGATTTGAAACATTTTAAATAACTTACCTACCTCTCCCCTGTACACAATTATCTAGTTTCCTTTATTTTTTGTGTGTTTCCTTTCCTTTGTTGTTTTTTTACTTTCATGACCTTTTCCATTAAATAAGTGTTGTTGGCACATTTGGCTTATCTAGCTGCCATGCAACCTCACCCAAGTCCTCCTAAATCTTCAAAAAGAAATATATTAAATATGATTATCTACATGCGTCACCTATAATTAATGTCTGACACTATATTTTATGTGACTCCCAACAATAATCACCATAAATATCTTACGAATGGATATTCAAGCATATGCACCATACTTATTATTTATGTGGCACTTGATTGCAAATTTTCCATATTGAGCCTACCTAGTAACATTAGTGTATAATTACCCTTAACTCATCTAAGCCAATATGTTTGAAAGCATTGAAATCCTAAAAGAGAATTTATCGTTTGATAAGACCAAAAGAGTTGAACCTAGAAGTTGAAAGAAGAAGTGAGTAGAGAACTATTAATTTAGTATATCCCATACAAACAAGGAGTAATAATAAAATTTCAACTATGGAGCCTTCTACATTTTCATTAGGAAGTGAGAATCATCCCATAAAACAAATAACCCATGGGTTAGGTAACAAGGGAAACCTCCCCCTAAATATGTTATGACTAAATCTTACACTTATACTCCCACTCAATAAAAGAAGAAAGTACCTAATGTCAAGAAGGTGGCTATAGAGGACTGAAAACAACAAACATTGGTCACTAATTTTTTAGATGATATCTTTGATCCCAAATTAGCCAAGAAAGCAAAAAATTTAAGAGAAGGTGCCCACACTCAAATGATAAAAATGATCAGTAGGGAAGAATATTATTCTTTTAGATGCAAGATGTGGGACTGGACACTAGCACATTACATGGTGCATTATGTTCATCTATGCCCTAAGATTATTTCCCTATGTATAAAAATATATGACACTATCACTGGAATAATTAATGGTAACACCCATTTGAGGGTGAAAATTAGTTAAAACATCATCAGGGAGATGCTCTAGCTCCATAGTGACCCAAGGGCAATGTCTATAGCATAGAGAACTTTCAAAGTGTCTAGGACTCCCAAGTCCATGATAAGTTGTAATTATTCCCTTCCCTCCTTATGAGGTACATCATGAAGACGTGACCTCTACCCATCTCTTTGGAAATCTTCCCCTCACAATACTTGAAAGACACTTTGTCCATGTTGACCTTCATCTCCAAGATCGACTCTTATGCCAACATTGATGACTTTTAGTTAGGGTCACTCTTCCTCTTGACCACAATGTAGAAAGGATAGGTATTAAAGATGGATTTGATGGAATCCATCACAACCTTTATAATGGATAAAGTGGATAATTATTTTATGGTTGGTGATTTTTGGTACTCATCCTTTCTCTTGCATCTCATTATATACCAATATTCCTAGTTCTTCTCCTCATACCTCAAACTCAACTCCCATGACATTAATATTTTCCCCAATGTAGTGACCCTAGTGACCATATGAACCCACATCTTATTTGTCATCATAGACTACTATGAGTTTTCAGATCTCTTTGTGAATCTAGTTCTCGTCAACCTTAGCATAGATGCCTTTACATCTAGAATGATGCACTAATAGTATTCATGGCTCACTAAGAGTAGGGTCTCAGCCAACTGGTTCTAGGGAGCTAATTTTATATTCATCTAAGTACACAATTTCTAGGGAGAACCCTTCTGACACCCACATATGCTAATAAGTAGGACCCTAGCCATAGAATTGGCTCACCGTCTTGATGTGATGGACTCTATCTAAAAATAAAGGAAAAAGAAGAATGACCTTTATGATGTCCCTTTCATAAGAGATAACATCATGGTGGTAAAGATACATTAGGTATTTCTACTCATGGCCAAGATAGAAGATCTTGGACTTGATTTAATAGATGATAGATGGAACTATGACCGAATAGGATTCATAACATCACTGAAACCCACCAGTGATTCCAAGCATCAAAACTAGCCATATCTAGAACATAAGAGGTCACTTATAAAGGAAAACCTCTAGAATTATGTGGATCTATCATAGATCTTATTACATGCCCTCAAGCCATGATATTCCTTCTATGATGTGGTTCAGGCATATGACCCGACTAAAAAATTATCGAAGGGGATGAAGAAGAAACTCACCCAGTTGGATTGAAGGGCGTAAAAAATAGGTCCATTTACAAAATACAAGTATGAAATCATGAATCCATACTCACATATTGATGCTAAACAAAATGGATAAGTCCTTCAAAAATATTTGAGATGAGCATCATCTAGAGGGGGGCTTACCAGAAGTAGAATCCTCCCATGAGATAATAATAGGAGGATAAGATGAAATAAAAGAAGTAGAAATAAATTCCTCTGGAAAAGAAGTGGGGATTACACCATGGTAGCAAGAGGTCAAAATCTTGGAAGTCCAAAATCCTTCTACATGTTCATCTTCCCTGAAGCCATACCCCATGGCCCTATAGTAGCAACAAACCCCCTATGAGAACCTAGTAACTTGTTCACTCTAGTAGAAGTGGCTTGAGGCACTCAAATCCATCCCTCCATTACAGCTAGTGTATAATAAGATTCAATTGGAGGCTCCCATTATTTCCACCTCTACCTCCCTCATTACATCCATATCATCATCCACTATGTTCCTATAGTTACGATACTCTCTACTACCCTAAATATTTCTTCCCTAACCCCACTCTCCTCTTCATCCCCTCAACCCACCAATGAACTCTCACCATTTTCTCCTATGGTTTAGATCTCTTCTTGCATGCCCTTTTTGAACCTTACACCTTCATTATCCACCTCATCCTCCATCATCATGCAATTTACATTCACCCTATTCCATGGTCTCACATCTTTATCTCTTTCCACCCACTCTCCATTCAATCACCTCTATGGGGATAGAGTTTGCCACTTCATAGAAATAGATAACATCCAATTCACACTACCATAGGGAATCCAATTAAAAATTTAGATCATTCAATCAATAAAGTAGTACCATCAATAAATGGACTCAACAAGGAAGGATCATGAGGCCAAAATGGACAATAAAATGGGAAAGTAGGATATAGCCACTACACAGACACACATGCAGTTGTTTTATGACCTTACAAAATAGTCCCTTATGATTTATCATATATACCCTCAAGTAGTCAAGGCCCAAAGATAGATGTAGTTGAGAGACTATGCCATACAAGTTATCATCCTCAATCTTAGCTAGGTTAGACCCACTGATACAATTGAGCTAATGGATGAAATGTAGAAATCTATAACAATAGACTACATCAAGGTGACCTAAAAAATATAAAAAACCAAGCTAGATTTCACCAAGGTGAAGGCTATAATTGACCACCTCAATGTTGAGGTTAAGGACAAGGACATAAAGCTCAACAAAGTAAGGGCTGATCTTTAGAATCATGTCTCTAGAGAGAGCTTCTAAGTAGAATCCAATCTACACGTGTCAATAAAAACCAAATACATGAAAAATATGTTTAACTATTGTAAACCCACCAATAGCTCTTAGATTCTAATTGAGATTTTCAATAATTATACTAGTAGTTACAACAAGAATCCTTGGTCAAGGACTAGAAAATTGAGAAACTAAAAAATCACCTTGCCACCCTTTTATAGGTATTGAAGATCCTCCCTATGGTTTAGAAATTATATAAATCATTTTAGGATAGGATCAAGGTTATGATCGTAGACGTGAAGTTGGCCTCACCTTTATAGTGGACTCATAGAATCCAAGTTTATAGTTGAGCATGTCCATTGATCTATTCATCACGTTCATGACTCATAAAGTCCTAGATTTGTAGCTCTTCTTCCAAAATAGTTATAATGATTTAGATGAAACACTATAAATAGTGGGAGTGGATGATCAAAGCTAGGTAGTGGTAAAAGTCCATAAGTTTCTAAGCTACAATAAGGAATCTAATAAGTGCAAGGCATTCCTTAATTGCTTAGAGTAGGAGGTCCAAGATAGGTAGGGGCATATTAAACAACTAGTACAACTAGGAATCCTCTACCCTTTCTTGGCTGATAATAATATCCTCCCCAAGGACCGAATCAAAGTGCTACTAAAATAAAAGTAGAATGACTAGACCATTTTCATGGCTCTCAGTTAGTCACCTAATGTCTCTGAAATGGAAAAGGTATTGTAGCCACTTGCCTAGATTAAATTCTAAATGTTGACATTTGTTCAAGGTTTGGGAAACATCTCCTTAAAGGAGATTATTGATCTATAAAGAGCCTTTGAGGTTTTTAGAAAGAATACCCAACCTAAGGAGGAAGAGTAGATGCCTTTTCAAGTGGATCTTCAAAAATTATAGGTTCTTAATCCTTCCTCCTATTATGAAATTTTTCTTTGATTATTTGTGTACTAGAGTTTTAGTTCCCTAATTTGGATGTTTAATCCCTTATGAGTCACCAAGAACTATGGATCAAAATCCACATATTTTTATTTTTTTAGAAATTCATCTTTTTTCAGACTCACTGGGTGTAGCCAACAACTCCTCAACACCTTTTAATGATTCTCCTTTTAGTATCCCATTTTTCTATGGAACATTTTTGAATGTTTGCCTGAGTATCAACCTACATCCTCTTCTTCCACATGGTAGCCTAATGCTCATCAAACTCGAGGAATCTTTATTTTCACTCCGGTAAAGCACCTACCCAACATGTGGTAACCCCACACTTGTAAAAGCCATTTATTTTTGGGTCAAACCTATAAATAATGTTGTTATATAGTTAATAAATAAATGGGACCCACTTATTAGTTTACTTAGTGAACAAGGTTTCAACACATGGTGCCCTTATGTGCATCCTTGCCAAAAGTAGTACCCAACTTCTTCGGGGAAGCACCTACTCGACATGCATCGCCCCCACTCTTATCTAGAATCAATTTTGGTTTATCAAGATTTAAAACAATACCATTGGATAGAGAAGATTAAATGGGACTGACCAATTTATTAGAGAAAAGCTTACCCATGTGGTATCACCACAACCTTCCCAAGTGTTGTAGCCTTAACAAGAAAGAGTGGCTATGCAATATCTGAGATCTAAAGGCTAATTGTACTCATGAGCCCAAGTTATTATTTCAATTTCAATGGTGTTATAATTGGTGTGATTTTTAATATTTATAGGTGTCATCATCTTGAGAGGCCATCTCACCTATATATTCTAGGCACATTCCTTTCGGAAAGGGATGGTTAACATTTTTTCTTATTTTAACTATTTTGTATACTGCCATATGTAATAGAATATGAGTAATAGTAGTTAGCATTTTTACATTCTTTAAGCTTAATAGGTTCCCCTCAAAGGTGTGACTAGATGTTTTATATGTTCCCTCAAGGCCTTCTATATTTTTTTCTCCATATAACAATGAAGAGGATGTGATATTTTGTGTTAATTTGCATGGAAAATTATTTGTGTCTATCATCTCTTTTCCACTACTTATATAGGACCAATATTTTATTTAATTATATATTTCAATTCATGATTTATGATCCTTTATGGTCTATAGTTTTTAAGGGTTTTATCTATTTTATATAATTATACTTTAAGAATTTCAAATCTCTCAGAGTATCACCTTAGTTTTATGTTTAGGTGCATTAGTGTTCTTGTCAAATAAATAGTTGTCATGGTTATATCAAATCCTTTGAAAGGAATTTTGCAATAAAAATGTAAGGTATTCCATGCACCTTTGAGGTATCTCCTAAGAAATAGCTTGAAATAAAATTCTAATCATGTGCATGTTGAAGGTGTCTCCTTGGAGATACCTTGAAGGAAAATTCCAATCATGTGCATTAGGGTTTTTGTCAAATAAAAAGGTGTCATGGATATATTAAATCCATTTAAATTACCTTTTTAATCGACATGGAAGGTATTTCAAGGCCCTTTGAGGTATCTCTTAAGAGATACCTATTGATGTGGGTTTTATGCACACTACTGTCTTAATGAGGTAGCCTATAACATTTTAGGATCTCAATGGAGCTAAACTCCACACCAAGGCATGAGTTATATGTATGTAACTTATTTCAACCTATAGATGGAATAGTGGGTAGGGCACATATCCTTTTTACAAGGTTTTTTGGATCGACGTGTGGTTTAAATAGCTATAGTGAATCTCTAAATGAGTTAGCTGTGTAGTTCGTTGCTAATCTAAAGTACGTAGATATTTAAAACAAACTCAAAAAATGAGGGTAGGGTAAGTTAGAAAATAAATCTTCTATGATTTTTAGTAACTAATCCCCTAGCTATTTTCTAAAAGGATAAGTGATCTCAAAACCTATGCCTATTGCTAGTATTAAGTTCACACACACATTTAGACATGGCTAAGAAGTGTAAGGAGATAACAATGTAGGAAATTTGAAAGCATCAGATAAAGGTTACTTCCTTTAGGGAAACTATTGCACATGATTAATCATAAGTTTATATCTGAGGTTAGTTAATTATTTGAGGCAACTATTGTATACACACAAAAAACTACATACAAGAAAGCACTCATGCACAATCATAATTATGAATCTATTTGAACTTGACTATTTTAACCAATATATTTACTGATCTTTGAGAACTTTTTAAACATCTAAAGATTAGTATATTAGTCAATATAATCAATAATCCATTAATAGATTGTGCATAGTAAATATTATTAACGAATTCAACTAAAGGAAATAAAAAATAGTTAAATATAAATTAGAAAGAAAATATGTAAACACATTCACTGATAATCACAATTTATGTTGCTCCTGTATTCAAAATTCTCTAAAAAAGCTAGGTTAGGCTACAATTGTATATATAGATTTTGGGAAGGTTCATCTTATCCTCCAAGTCCATGTAATGTGATTACAAGTAGTAGTTATAACATGTAGTTCTAACTACAGTCTAAAACTGTATAAAATAAAACTTATAGTTATTAATTAAATAATTTAACCTTTTTAAAACCATGCAACATGTGCATGTATAAAAAATATAGAGTCAAATTTTACAATAAAAGGTTCAAACTATAAAGAAGTTCTAAATAGATATATTACTATAAAATTATACATGCATGAAATCTTAGCCTATCAAGGCTTAGTTGTATGAAGAGCTACATGTGCTTTGGTTAGCATGGCTATTGAGGTGGTAGTTGTAGAACTTGATACGTCATTATAGGTCTACTTTTTCCTCGATTCATTCTCATAAACTTTATGTGTCGTATCATGTTGCTACCAGATTATATTCAAATTTAGTAGTGACGGTTGATAAATTCTTTCAAATTGCCCAAGGAGCTTTGCATATTCATCCTTAGTTATCTAAAATTTATTCTTGAAAATTTCAACCTCAGTAAATTTATTTTAGGTCGTGCTCAATTTTGACTATATCTCATCAAGTGTTGGACCTTGTAAACTTTATTTGAATTCATATTTATCACTGTAATCTCTCAAGGAATTGAACAATCAGTTGATACAGGTCACATGAGGGGCCTTTTTGGCATTCATGAACTCTATGGCCTCCAAAGAGTTGTGACACCTAGAAGTAGCCTATGGTTCCTTAGCATTTATATCTACAAGAATGTGTACCATATTTTCCTACTCCTTGAGATTTTCCACCAATACCTCTAGTGTCTTCACTTCATCCTCAATCTCTTGTCAAGCCAATCTTTTGCCTTCATGGATAAAAACTATTACATGCTTGTGTTCCTATGCTAGGTATACAATATTTTCAACATATGGGGATTTCCCCAGCTTCCTATTATAACTCTTTATGAGGGAAAACAATTTTGGTCTTTCATAAAAGATGTTTTTAGTACCTTTGTCATATTCTAGCTTCTTCTTCCTCACTCTCTAAATTCTACCAGATGGGGAATCAAATAAAGTGGACACTGAGGGAAGATTGATGATTTTGAAGCTTGGCATTTGGGAAGCTTTTCTTCTCAAGTCAACTTCCCATGGAGGGGTGTCTAATTGATGTGCAATATAAGTTATGATAACAACCTCTTTCTTAGGCTCTTTTTGAACCTATTATTTAATTTTGGGCCTAACAAGGATGTCAGGTAGGGAAGGCCATATAATTTTAGACCATTCCACCCCTATAAATTGAGGGAGTGTGTAGATCATGATCAATTGGGGCTTAGCCTTACTTATCCTGCTATTAATTGACACTATGGTTTATTATATGAAAGAGGGGGATGGTCATGGAAGGGAAATTTGGGTGAAATGAACATGAAGTTGTGGGGTGGCTAAAGTAGTATACACCTTCCTAGTCATCTTATTCTTTTTGAGGTCTATAATAAAAGAATTACCAGAGGTAGGTAGTGGAAGTGTAATGGAAGTGGAAATAGAGGGGTCAATAGAGGTAAAAATATGGACTTACACTTGAGGTGATCTTAGCACAGAAGCAATTAAAACATGTTAAAAAATTGCTACAAAAGATAAAGGATAACTCACATGAGGCTGGGTACCTAGAGAGGTTGGTGAGATGGGTCTTGGTTGAAGGCTCATAGCCTTAACTACCTCTATTTTTACTTCATCATCAAAATACTCATTAATGTCTTTGATTATTATAACCTCCCCTCCTAAGATGTAATAGGCAAGCCTTGTGTTGGTTCAATTATAGGACTACCTATAGGAGTCCTAGGATTTCTCTTATAATCTAGAGGAGTATTGAATTGTGTGGGGGAGTCTCGGGGTGTTTATGTCACTTTTTTTAATGTTTCTATCCCAAAATATGTAGTAATTTATACTTGATACCTACTAATAGATACTAGAGTGGTGGTCATAGTCACCTATTCTAGTGTTCTCCCTTCCTCATTAGAATCTAAGATGATGAGATCCATTGCTTGTGTTCCTTTGCTATTACTTAGCTTAGATAGCCCAGGATATTTTATCATATTCCATAGCTTTAATATAATGGATTTAGATGAGGAACCTACAAGGTCTTTTGATTTATCCTCTAATTATCCTTTTCAAAAATTAGAGTGCTTTCATCCCTTGTATAGAGCCTTCTTATTATCTAATTTTATAGCAGTGATTAAGAGGTTATCCTATATTATTAATAAATGATCTTCTTTCAACCTAATTATCCTATATCTCTCCAAAAAATCCTCATCAAATTTTGTATTAAGAAATAAAAAATCATATGGATATGGGACATGGTTGTAAGGGTTGTTAAATCCCTTTATGTGATTTTGAACCTATCCATGAAGATCCCAATATCTATGTGTAAGGATGGGGAATGCGTATCTTTTATACTTAACTACCACTTTCATGAAATTCTTCATCATTGTATAAATATTTATTCTAATTATCATATGGTGGCTAAAGAATAAGGTTTTTTTCTATCTGGATAAATCCTCCTTAACATTCCACCATAGTTGGAAAGCAATTTATTATTCCACTAACATGTCTCAGATGTACTTATGAATACATTAATGATTTACCTTGTTCCCCCAAATCATGATTACTATGAAGCCAGGGTAGAGGAAATAATCCTCTTTTCCATCGAAGTTCTTTAGAATAATATGCCTAATTCTAGGCATAGGCAAGCCAGGAATGGTTTGCCATACTTGCAGATAGACATCTTTCAATATCTTAACCATGTTTTTGATATATGCACATACATGGATGAATTAATAATGGTCTTAAATCTTATTATTTTCAAAATTCATTGTCAGTGTCCACAATTCCCTAAGATCTCTATAAAAAGTACCTATGACTAGATCTAACAAATAAGACATCATGTATGAGTTAGCTGAAGGCATATGATGCTTGTCCTTATGTATTATCAATTATCTCAATTGAAAGATAATTACTTTACCCAGGGTGTATTAGCATCATGGGTGAGCATAATATACACTAATGGCACACAATTTAAATTGACAAAATGAATAATTGGCATACCATATAGCTGATTGAGTAGAGCCATGTCAATGTAAATTCGTATTCTAAATTTATCGATTGAAATTACTCATTTTGGTTACTTCCAATTTCATCCAATGGTCTACTCTAAAATTAGCCATGAAGACACCACCTTCTTAATTGAACTCTCTTCACTAAAGTACAACACTATGTATTTGTCAAAATAAGCATCAAGTATGCTCAAAGATAAATACATTTAGAAGTAATCTCCTAATATGTATACAAACACTATGTTATTTCTTGAATGATATAGGAGAACATCCTATGATATCCTTCCTAAGAAAAATAAATCTTGTAAAAGTTGAACATGCAATATTACTTCTAGCTTGATAATAGCAAAATGTAATATTTGATGTTTAAATGCTAGTAGTTTTCATCAATAGTATATCCACAAGTGTCATCTCATCTTCTAGTGAAAATGCATCCAAAAAATCAATGACATCCCATAATTCTAAATAGTTATGGCACCTATCTCCAAATATTTTAGCATTAATGATTGTATCTATGAATTTCATGGAGTCCTTGATTGAATATGAGGATGACAAATTTACCCCTTGAAATACCCTCAATGAAGATGTCATTGTGTATATATATGTTCTATGTTTCTTGAATTATTCTTCTTTATGTTATGTATGTTGTGCAAAAAATTTAGCTCTAGCTTAGTCATTGTTTTACTCATAGTATTCTTGAGATAGTAGCTATGGCTCTTTATCACTGTAAGAAACTAAGATACTTTTAACACAATTTAGTTTGAAATTAATGATGGATTCAATAGCTGTGAATCACCTATATAGGATTTTGTATTGAATAAAAATTCATGTGACATAAATGTGAAACATTCACTTTATTTTTATTTCCTATATAATTCAAACTTTTTTTTTGTGACATAAATGTACAACATTAATTTTATTCTTATTTTATGTATAATTCAATGTTTTTGAGCTCAGGTTAGCAGGGATAATTTAATAGATTGATTGGTAATATTTTCACTTTTATTTTGGATAAGTATGGCAAAGCCAGTAGTGCTATTGGTAATAGGGCATTGGGGTGTATATTTGGAAAAAGTGCTTTGTCAATATGTCTAATTAATAATTAAATTGGGGGGATTTTTTAGATATAATATTTCAACAATTTCCCCAAAGGGTTATCTTGTTGCTTAAAAGTTCTGAGACAATTATCCCAAAGAGCATTTTTACATCACTAAGGGTCATTTCAAAAGTCCTATTACATACTATCTGAAGGGAATGTACCTTTATATTCAAATCATCTACTTTGTGACAAAATTCTTGAAGGGTCTACTCTATAGGGTATTTTTGGTGGGGGAAAGGGTTATAATAATTATCTCTAAGGGTAAGTAGTTTTTTAAAAAAGAGTCAAAGGCTTGGGAAAACAACATTTAAAAGGGTATGTCCATGGAAAATGGTTCATTACAAAGAGGATAAAGAGTAATTTTTATAAGGTAAAGAGACTAGGATGAATATCCCAAAGGGTAGGCTTGGTACAACAAAGGGGTATGGAAACATTTCTGAAGGACAGGTCTTGTAGGGTCTAAGACAAAAGCCCTGAAGGATAGGTGGCCACTTTAATATGTCTAAAAGAACATTTTCAAAATGACATAGGGGTAGGTTCATGGATTTTGAAGAGCATGTTTCCTTAAGGGAAATTATGTTTGAATAAAATATCCATAATAATTATCTCGAAGGGTCACTTCTTTCAAACAAAATGTCCAAAAAAATTAGTCAAAGGGTAGGAGGGCCATTAAATATTTCTTGAAGGGCACTTTCAAAGAGTGAAATAGTAAGTTTAAGAAATATGAAGGGAATATGCCGTTGAAAAAATTTTTGAAGGGTAAATCAGAGCTGAACGGTGTACTCCATAAGGCCTCTATCCATGACAAAAGTATCGAAAGATGTAGTTTAATAAATCTAGAGGGTATGTTGGAAAGAGTAGAAGGGTAAGGTTTAAACTGAGTAAAAGGTAATGTTAATTAAATTGGGAAAAATTCCCACAAAAAAAAAATCACATAGACCAATTTTGTTTGGGGAATTATTTCAGACAAAATGTCCACAATAATTATCTTGATAATTATGAAAGAATTAGTATGTAGTAAAAAGCCTGACAAAGATTGATCGGATGAGCTTTGAAATAATAAGTTTGAAAAGACAATAAGTCCTGAAAGAATAATTCTCAAGAGGATGGAAAAGACATACCATGAAAACATAAGTCTAAAACATAAGGCAAAGTAATTCTATTAAGGGATTCATGTTGAAATGTTGAGGGTTTGGGGTACATTGTGCATGTCCTTAAATATTGAAAAATGAAGTCTTAAGTTTAATGTCATAGGTACCATTGAAGTTATTATATGGCTCTTAAAACCTTCAAGGGTACCATTACACGTGTTTGAAAGGTATCTCCTAAGATATACCTTCAATATTTTCACTCAACAATAGAGGTTCAAATCAAATACAAAATCCTAAAATATAAGAAGCTAATCATTTTCGATATTTTTTCTCAAAAAACCCATTACTCATTATCATTTTGTATTGTAATAAAATACATGGTTGAATATTGAGTTATTTAGCTATTTTTCTCTACATGGCTATTTCACTGTGATGCATGTTTGGAATGTATCTTGTAGGGGATACCTTCAAAGAAGGATGAAGCAAGAATTGAAGTATGCAGTACATGATATTAAAATCTATTTTTTTAGGATTGGCATAAATTATGTCATTAAAAAAATGTTATACATTACATTTTTAACATTTTTAGGTTTTAACATATCTCCATGGTTCTATTCTAGTATAAATGTATCTTTTTCTCCTACATATAGGTATAAATTGGATTGATTTTATAAATAACTTGATTAATAACTCTTCTCATATCTATTTCAAATTTTCTAGTTGAAAAATATACATAAATGGCTTTCCATTGTAAAGACTATATTTCTCTCATTAATAGTGGTAAGGTTGTTGGGGAAGGAATAATACACAAAGTGGCAAGTCTAGACATTGAATATTTGGAAACCATAAATTTCATATCCACATGCCACAATGAGGAAATACCTATTAAATGTGCAAGTGTTAATGTGACTAAAGATTTTTATCTAAATCTTTTACTTCTATTTCCTATAGATTTTATGTATAATTTCGGGGATGTAGTTGATATTTTTATTATTTGGAGAACAAGGATGATGCCACATGTCATAGACAAGTTTTTTATTGACAATGACATAGAACAAAGACAAAATAATTTGAGTTCAATTTTGCATATACAACCATTGAAATAAGAAAACCCTTTATTGGATTCATTTTTTTGATATATATATGATCCTACCACATTTCAAATCCTAAGAAAAACTTTTCTATGGAAAAGGGTAAATTTGCTGCACAAATATACAACTCTTACAAATGATGAAAATATTGATTTTGGTTATGTTGAATTTGTAAAACCAAGAGAGACTTTTTTTTGCATTCCTATCCCAATGTTAGAAAATCAATTAGGAATTTACAAAAGGGATGTTATACAAAATTGTGAGACTTGAAGTATAAAGGTAACTAAAACATCTATAGTTACATGGCCTTCCAAAAAAATAGTGGACACTGAGACTTGTAGAACAATCAATTTACCACTTGTAGAACAATAAAAACCATTTGTGTTGAGGATAGTGAAAAAATCAAAGCAATTAATGATAGAATATTAGAGTTGTCAGTGGTATGGATTATAACACATGGTCATGGTATAGGTGGATATGGGAAATTTTTTTACCATACGTTCTTGGAGGATATAACTTTAGTATCACCTCATTAAACAAGTTCTTTAGGGATATGGAAACAATAATGCCAGATACTTATGGATCTTCACTATACAAACTTGCATCTTCAAAATGTCCATTGTATGATTTACTTTTATCTAACAATTGCTATCCTGAATACAAGAAATATAGATAAGAAGGAAAATCAGTTGGTGCCTTCAAGAAACTTCCTTTAAGGCTATATCTTCAAATAGAAAACTATTATGGGGATAATAATAATAATTACTTCCATCATAATTATTTTAAATTTTTTTTGAACCTTATACAAAACTAATGTTACATTTACAAATTCACAAAATCCTATTTTCAATACAGGTATGTCTTGCAATATTTAACTCTCCTTGTCTATAGATTTGTTTTCCTCAACGTCAATGACATATTTCTACTTGTAAGACATACCCATGAGGACATCGATGACACATTTGGAAAGTTATTTGAATGTATAAAGAGGAAATATGTATGGAGTGTTGCAGAGATGATGGAAACTTATAGGATGTGAAAATACAAGAGACTTCATGTTATATTTGATTGAAAAGGTAGTGAATTTGAAAGAGTATGTTAATAGTTACTAGCTAAAGGGAACAAATGAAATAATAGGCTTGAAAAAAGGTCAATACTTTATTCTATTCATGGAACAAGGTCAGCCCATTATGCGTTAGGAAAAATCTATAAGAGATAGAAATTGGTCACCTCTAATTACATTATGGGGAACACAATAAAATGGTGAGCCAAATGTTTTAGAAGGTAATCTAACAAAAATATATTTGAAAGACTTGAAAAATAGAGAAATGTCTCAAGATTCCATTATTTGAAAAACATTAATAGAAGCATAAAATAGAGTAAAAAATAAATTAAATAGAAATTGATTATGTACAAAAATTCAATGAATTTGGTCTGACCATAAGTAGCAAGTGGAAGGATCTAGCATATTAATCCCAAAACATCCATGACATAATGAAAGAAGACATGTTGTATTCTGAAGTTGAGTGTACATGAGATTTTTGGCCTAAAACTCATCATGACATACATATACATAGATATCTACATAAAATATTTCATTATAGGACCCTTGATTTTGGAGTGACATCTACAGATACATATGTTGGTCTAAGAAGAAAAAGAACAAAAATTATATTTAATCTAGCTCAAGATGTATAAATCAGAGATATGTTATTTGTCAGACCTGATGATTCTACATGAGTGGAGTACACAGTATGGGTTGATAGATTTAAAAGTAATATTGAGATACTACAAATAAATGGGGATATAGAATGAGGTCAATGTAGCTTGGTTCATCCCAGTTCCTGCAAGGAAAAAATATGTAGAAGAAGCATAAATTTATTCAGGCTATTTGGACAAAAAATGGAAGCCAAACCCAACTAACATATCATTACCATTGATATTGATAGATAGTATCATTTATGATTGGAAACCAAATAAAAGTTGGAGAGGTCATACACTTTTAATCACTGTATTTTTGGAAGACATTGTAATAGACTATTTGAATGCATCATCCCACTAGGAACTAACAAAAATAGTGATAAAAGGATTTGGAAATTGGAAATGGTATTTATTTAATTTTGAAATGAAAGATATGAATGTTGTTTTTCAAAATTTAGACCACTTTTTGAGAATATATAATTTTTATTATTTTATTTATTTATATTTATTTCTATTGGTACTTCACATTTTGGGTCTTTGAACATACACTTCAACATTTGAGTTTTATATTTTCTACTATGACAATTCAATAATTTAGTAACTGTGCATCTATTTAATAATATTTGATTGTTGGAACGTCCAAATCACATTTTTGTGATTCAAAATGGTCTTTGGTTTTTGTGTATTCCAAATAGAGAGATCACATTTTATGGATCATGAAAAATTTTTGGTTTTTCTTTTTTTAAAATTAAACTTCACGTTTTGCATCCTTCAAAATGGTCTTCGACAAATGGTATTCATAATTTTCACAACTAGGAATTTACACTTCAGATTTTCTATTTTGTAAAATACACTTTGGTATTCCTGTGTATTCAAAAATTTCTTTGGGGTTTATGCCTCAGAGTGTCCCACTTGCACATCAATATTTTTTTCAACAACTTTGCATATTGACAAAATTTGTTGTTTAGTTTCTAAATTTTTCAAATTACATTTTGTACAAGAACTCAATATTGTGCCAGATGGCACAATCATAGTGACTCGGTTGTGAATAATAATGATCAGTCCAAATAAGAATCCCAAATAATGTGAGCACCTAAAATTATAACACGTGTTATAATCTCAATAACTCAGCTATGTAGGAGATTATATTAATAATATAATAATATAACATCCATGATCAACACGTAGCATGTACATAAATATGAGATAAAATTTAATGATTGTAAGGATGTCAACTAAATTAGATTAAACAAATAGTTCACAATAAAATCAACTATTGACATGTGGTATACCAACCATCTTAGGTGTTTTAAATCACATATCACTTGAGTGCCTAATTGATGTATGGATTATTTTTCCTTAAGAAATAAACCTTCAATTCTTATTATCTATTAATGCATGCTCTGTGAACTAGTTTGAATGACCACATAATTTGGCTTTATTACAAATATATAATATAGATGTCATTTATTTGTAATAAGAACAAGTAATTTTTTATGAAGTCCAATTTATTTATGATAGTTTTCAGGTCCTAATTATGTATGATCATTTTAAATGATTTTGAATTATCATAAATACATTAGATATATGTGATTTAGTTTTAATAAATCCAACTTAATCTCTATTTATTCCAATTTAATCTTGATACAATCCAATTTATTTTTGATAGTTTTCAAAAATTTGGACTATTGATGAGTCCATATTATCTAAAATAATCCATTGTAGGTATTTACTAAACTTATTTACTTCATATTTATTGTGCGGTAATTAGGTCTATTAGGTAAATGATGACATCATCATACATTTTTGAGTATTTTGCGTCACATAATGAGTGGATGGAGTGATCCATCCCACTTCGTCCTATGATTGCCTAGTCCATTCAGGTCACTTTTCCACTGTGTTCCCTCATTTCTCTCTCCACCCCTAGTGGAGTATCCCATACATTCACCTTGTTTGACTGAGTCATAATGCACTCAACTAGCCTATTTATAGGCCTATCCTCCAAGGCATTTAGGTGGGGTTTGTAATATAAGTTTATCTTTTGGATCCAATCTCTTTGTGTAATATTATCACTTGTTAGTTTCATTTAATTGCAACTTCATTGTGGTGTGCACTTTATTGAATCATATGATAACACAATCATGTAATTAATTGATACAAAGATCTTGGCAAATCATTGTATTGTATTAGAGCTCCAATCTATGTTCACAATTGTATAATTTATTTTGTTGTTTAGTTTCACTTTTAAATCTAGATATTATTTGCATATATTATGAGGTAAATTTTTATTGGGTTTGAAAAAAATTTAGGGGTCTCTTTTGAAATCTCAAATATCTCAAAAATTTTAGGGGTCCTTTTTTAACCAAATCCCAGTATTGCTAGTATGGACTAGTGGTGGCATTAGAATGTTTGATGGTTACATGGATTTCAATCTCCAATAGCCTACTCTAAGCTTCACAACCACTTTTGGCCTTCTCTAAGAATGTAATCTTTCACCCTTAACTTCCATTCTAACCAACATTGTTGTGGATGGTGGAATGTTGGAAGACTACATGTAAACACACATTACACTGGCTCTTGGTTCATGGTTGTCCTTCATAACCCTTCATAGCATCAATACCTTGAACATGGACTTTTATGACGTGTTGCTTATTATAAACCTCCATCCAAATGCCAAACCTCTCCATAAATACAGATCATTTCCATCACTAGTTAATATAATTATTCTCAATTCTACACTTTGATAAGCTAATTCCAACCCATGCATAGTCAGATGAGCTTGAATCATGGTTTTATAGCTTAGATTTACTTTTTGTTTCAACATGATCAGACCTAGTTTAAGATATGGATAGCACTAAGATGTCATAGTCTTCAATAATGTAAACCTCTAATTTAAAGATCCATTCTACCTCTTAAAAGCATTCTAGATCTACTAATGGTATTTTGTGTTGTTATAAGCATGCTAAATGGTGTCTTGAGATCCTCTATAGCCTGAATACAACCCATTTTTTGAATCTTGGTGGCCTAAAATAGGAATATGTGTCCTTCTATGGCCTTAACAAACATTTCTCAACTTTCATCCCATTTATATACTAATATGAGCATACAACTAATGCAATAGGGATAATTTCACTTTGGAGGAGCCTTGTTTCATATATGCTTGCAAACCTACTCTTCCATGATGGTGTTATACATCTCCCTTGTTATCCATTATTAAACTCTTTGTTAAGTAAAAAAAAACATAATAATTCCCTAAAATATTAAAAATTAAGTCATATTTTAATTCTATTTTAAATAGATTTTTATTTTTTTATTTTTTAAATTCAATCAAATAAGCCTTTTCCTATAAAAAGTAGATAGGAATGTATGGGCTGGGTATTTTTGAATTTTTTTATCTTAAGGAGGTTCAAAATTCAATTATGGTTCCAACATATGGTTGGAAGGCTACGTTAACTCTTATTTATCAAGCATTAAATTTTTTTTTGGAAATTTAAGTAAAATATGCCATTAAGGACATGAAATGTTATTAGCTATAACTTTTTCTTGGTGATTCATATTTGAGTGCTGACTTTTTCAAAAGTGATTTATTTCTCATTCCCATTTCATTAGTCTTGTGTTTATTTTAAATGCACTAAATTTATAATGTGCTATATTTAGGGAGTTACCTGTGATATGGGCCCTACTAATTTCTATATTGTACTTCATGCACAAATTTATCACACATGGATGCATTTTTTATTGTGTTTGAAATATCTATTTTGAGTGTGCATTATCCCTCATCACTCTACCACTAATTTCTCACTTATATGCATTATTGGTTATGCTCAATGCCATATTCATGAGTGTGCCTTAGTTGTTAATTGTAGTTTTTATTGTGTATTCATGAACTTCCTTGGTGTCATCTCCCAATTATGATAATTCCATTTAACAAACTTCATAGGAAGGTTGATTTTATGCTAGTTTTCCTTCTTGGGAAGACTAATTATGATTCATGGTGTGTGTACATATAATTCTCACTCCTAGATCATGAACATCTCCCATTAATATATGGACAGATTCCTTCCCTTATTGACCAAGGTCAATATGAAGATTGGTCTAACTCTTGTGATTATTTATATGGTAACTTATTATTTCTTGTTTAATGGTATTTAGACCACCGTGTGGAGCAGACATAGTGTCCCTTTATTGTTTATAACACTCTTTAGAGTCTTTTTAGGGATCCTAAAATGACCTAAATAACACTACCTCCACTTCTTATTATGTATTATAAATGTATTGTACTATTTCCTCTTACATTTGGTTCTTGTGTTGATACATCCATGATCTTCCTTCTCTTGAGATCCCTCTAAAGGATGTGATTCTACTAGACCTTAGTTGTCTCATTACAGATTTTATATCTATTCATGTGCATATTATTTCTCTTTCAGAGCCTTCACACACTTGTAGGTAAGAGGAATTTAATGATAAAGTTAGAGTACACACATTGAGAGAATTGAAAACTCATATGTTATTGTGGACATTCATCTTGAAGACTTGAGTGCTTTATCTATAGATTAGTCTTCAATTTTGATGGTTATTGAGCTTTTTTCTCATGTTCCCATGAATGTTATTTTTTGAATGTTCCATGTCTATCATTTTCTCTAGATATTCTCTCCCCTTCATTGTATGCTTATTCATTTCCATCTTCTATAGTTAGTCTTTTGATACCTAATAAGGATTCGATAAATTTGAGCATTAGTAAGGATACTTGTGAGAATTTTTCTGAGATCTACATCACGATTCCTACTTTCATTCTACTTGAGTGGGAATTATATAGTTTTATAGCATAGGCTTTCCTTTTTATTAAACTAATAGACAACATTTATTACAAAAAGACCTACTACAACATTCAACATGTGACATTATACACTTAACTCATCTCTATTCTTTGTGGAGGCACACATCCTTCATATTTTTTAGGATATTGGGGATCATCACTATGTAATTAGAGTGTTGACTACTTTAGAATCATCATTTTTGTGGTCTTTTAATCTCCTCTTATTTTATATCTTTTGGGGGGGAGTTTTTCCCACTATTTTTTATCCTTTTGCTCTGCTCTTTAAGATTTGTATTATATTTGGGTACCTGAGAAAACCTAGTTGTCAAGACCCAACTCTAGTACCCACCTAAGCTTAAGGGGGTGTTAGTGTGGGTATTTAATAAACTTATTCAATTAATCTTGATTATGTGGTAATTAGGTCTATTAGGTGAGTGATGACAACATCATGATATCATCATGTACTTGTGAGTGTATGGGGTCACAAAGTGAGTGGATAGGATCATCCATCCCACTTGGTCTCCTAAGTTCCTATTCCACTTCAATCACTTTTCCACTATGTTACCTTAGTTATATCTCCACCCATAATGTAATATCCCATCCACTAACCTTGTCTGTCTAGGTCATGATGGACTCAACCAACCTATTTATAGGCTTGTCCTCCAAGGCATTCAGGTGGGGAGTGTAATGAAATTTTATATTTTGACTACAATCTCTTTGTGAAATATTCTTACTTATCAATTTCATTTACTTATAACATCATTATGGTTTTTTATTTCTTTACTCATGTGATCACATGGCCATGTGCATTCATTGATACAATTATTTTGCCAAATTCTGACATAAATAAATAATGTTATTACTATAGCATGTTTACCAAGAATTTTACACTAGAATTAAGTATGAATCAAATTTAACTCCAATTATAAATTTAAACTATTAAAATATGATATGGGATGATATATAAGAAAAAATATAATATATATAGAGATCTACATAATCAAAATAATTTTTAAATGGTTGAAACTTGAAACTAGTGTTAGGGTTAGAGAATCGTCCTTGTAATTGACTTATTTTAGACAATGTTAACTTTTCCCAAGATGTGACTACATTAAAATACTTGAAAAAATAGATACATCATCATGAAACATTAGCTCAGGGTCCATTGGGAAAATTATATATGAGGAAGATAATAACAAAATGCATTATTGTCTATCACTATGATTTTGTCCTACCAAAGTATGAGTGGGATCTAAAATCTAGGTTTTTTTACCTACATCTATGTATGAATTAAATCTATGTGGAGCCTGAATTGAAACATGGAATTCCCATAATATCGTAAAACTTGTCATATATAATAATAAAAAATAAGATCAAATGCAAAAGGGGGTGTAAATGTGTGACTTTGGATTGGTTGAGATATACGTAGAAAACCCCTTAATGATTGAGTGTTTCTTATATATCCCAAAGTGCCTCAGGGTGATGTAGTTATACATTTAATGAATATCATATGAATGGAATTATCATATTTTATTAGAATGCTTCAAAAATTATGACCTCAACCTATAATAACAATGCCAGACTTGTCCAAGGACTATAAAATTGCATCATAATTGTAATAGAGACATTTACTTAAAAATAGATATTTTTGAAATAAAAAAGAGATGATTTTCAGTTAGATCTAGGTCCTTTCAAATACTACCATCAATGTGTTTTATATATAAATATTTCAAACATTTTTGTTAGGTGTCTTAATGTTATGGCAAGATAAACTCTATAGGAAGCATGCAAATTTGAAAATACAATCATTAAAGCATGATAGACAACTCTGTACTACTAGATAGGTGGACAATGTACTCCTATCTACTTAGTGTGCACTTGTCATACAAAAATAAAGGATTATAAAATAATAGTGATAATAAAGTGAGGAAAATTTCTTAAGAACAAACATTTTCAAGCATTTATTCATTAAATTTAAGTGACTATAGAGACATAGAGAAGTCACCTTAATTTTTGATAAAATACAAACTTTCATTGAGATATTTCCTTTAGTTGAAGATACCTAATTTTGGTAAAATGATTTTTTTATTGCATATTTGTCATGATTTATTAAAATTTTCATAGTTTTGTAAGTTTTGCATTTATGGACACTTTCAATCCATATGTTACTCTTCATAGACTTCTGTACTATATATTTCCCCATAAATGGCTCATATTTTTTAGTTTTTACCATTCAAATTCTATTATATTTAATCATTGATTATTTAACTTGATTTTTTTTTATAGTTTTTATCTGTAGGGTCAAAATAAATGGCTCTATGATTCAAATCCTATTCATTTTTTTTTGTTTTCATTCAAACAAGAGTTGATTTTATATGCTTTTATTACCGCTTATGTTTGACTATGTTGGCATGTTCCTTAATTCTTGAGGATGAATACACTATCTTCATTGTTTGGTATATGTGTGTATGAATCCTCATGAGCCTATACATATTTATTTTCCATTATCCATTTATCATATTATATTAATTGCAATATCCATTTATCATCATGTTATCTTACAATACAAGTCTCTCATGAAAATCTAAAAAGGCCTATCAAGACATTTACACATTTTATGAAGGAGGTTTCACATTGAACCTAAAACTCACTCATCAATTCAAATATTTTGTATTAAAATTTTTACCAAGAGAAGGTAGTAAGAAAATTATTTTAATTTTATTATGTAGGGTGAGGAGGTAAAGTAATTTCTCTAATTTTGTGATTATAATTGTCACAAACACTAGAAATACATCAATGTTTAAGTTTATATCTCAAAGATATTATAATTCAATTATTTGAGAAGGTTCCCATGACTTGAATCTTTCACACTTATATTTATTCAAATATTTTCCCTAATTAATGTTAAAACAAAGGAGATCAATTTGTGACCATTTTACACATCTAACATATCAATGAAAAAAAATTATGCTCATGATATGTTAATGAAGTCACATATAATTTTGAATTTATTACAAAGTAGTAAAGGAAACATCATAGCGCTAGGTTATAGTTGGTATCACAAGGTCACATATGGAAGGTGATTATTGTCCCAAGTCATATTTGAAGGTATATAAATCTATTTACTATTACAAAAACATACTCTACTTATTAGATGATATTTTATGTTTGTTTTACACTGTGTTCTAACATCTTAGTTAGATCTTGAGCCAAGGTTAGAATAGCTAAGTATCCATCCCTCTCTATCTATCTATTACTATTATGAGTTATAATTTTAAATATTTTAGGTACTTAAATATTATTTATATTTAAAACACTATGTTAATATGGGTTGTTATAATTTAATACATTAAGCATGATTTTAATTATACCATTGTATTAGAAATATTTTCATGGTGTAATGCCTATTGTGTACCATTTTGTTAAAACATGATCATATTTCACTTTATTTGTGTATGTTTCCATGTATTGAATTATACATATTGAAATCATCATAATGTGTCCCACTTTTTATAATTCTGAGGTCACAAACACTACAACAAACCTTCCAAAAAACTTGATTTTAGCTAGATAAAATTAATAAAACATATATTTTTTAAATTATATACAAAAATATATACATCTTAAAAATATATACAATATATAAAGAACATAACGAGTGTGTGTGAAAGGGTAACGAAACATAGAATAAGAAGATGAAATTAGGGGTGCATTCAAAGGGTTTTCCCTTAAGAGACATAATGTACATCACATTCAGTGTGAGTTGGTTGGTTCAAAGGCTAATAATAATGGTTTATTTTGGGCTAAACTGGTTAAAAGAGTTCATTTTTATATGAAAGGTCATCATTATATTTCCCTATTAAAAGCACATTTCACTAACACGGGGGGTGAATCAGTGGACATAAAAAATGTTTATAACTACACTCTAACATTCATGTATTGTGAGAGAAACATAGTGATCTAATAATGCATTAAGAACCAATCACATGAGCATGAAATAAGAGCATAACACATAGAACATATATATGATAAATAAAATATCAAGGAGAAGAAAACCCACTGATATATAAAAATTTAATACTATCATATGTAATAAAAGATCAAATTTTTTTTAGCACCAACTCAACTTAGAGCACCAATCCCAAAAAGTCAAGTACCCACTAGAATAGGCTTTAACAAGCACCCAATTATAAGGAAGCACCAACTCACTAAGTGACTCAGCACCAACATATCCACCTATAAATTTTTATTACCTTCAGAACTTATATTTCTCAATCAAAAAATGATGACCACACTTCTTCTACTTTCTCTTCTCTTCAATCTCATTGCATACTCATCTTCGCTTGACAAGAACTCATCAATACTTATTAGGTCATGTATCCATGATATTCATATGTAGATAACATGTAATATTCTCATGAACACTTATATTTTCTCCTTTGAGGGTTTAAAACTCAATTAAATACTTTCATTTACTCTACCAAGCAAGATTTTATTTGTTTCTATTGCATACATACTTCTTTGATTGTCTAGCCCTCATCAACTTTGATTAGATAATGTATCACTGGTGTAGATAAGATAAAAACTTAATGAATGCTTCCATTATTTCATATTAGGGTTTAAAACATGTTTCAAAACATTATTATACTCATGCATCTTTTATTTTACTCATATACATACCCTTTTTTTCACATATAAATAGGCTTAAACTGTCTTGTATGTATACTAATATCTTGTTCACATACCACTTGGTTTGCCACACACCCGTAACCTAACAAGTTAGAAACACAATAGGAATTATTAAATATTATGAATATGGTCAAATCATAATTTGCATCCATCTTGGTTGGCCAGAACTCAATTAGGCCTTATTTCTCTATGAGGACTCATGGAGACCTAATTGCATTATGTTTGTCTAATAATGTGTAAACATGATCCATTGGAACACCTGTAACCTTCATATATGCCAATATTATTTAAAAAACAACTCAAATATACACATTATAGCATTTTACAATATTTTAAAAATATTTTAGGTCCAACCACTTGATATAAACAATCTTTGCAGTTCAATATCATAGTACGCCTGTGAGTACAAAACATTTATCTAGTCTCTCTCATGCTGGATCACCTTCATGAAATGTAATAAAGACATAAAAATTATATTTAAAATAACTATACGACTTTAATTTCATATTCAATCATATATAACAATCTGACTTAATGACCAATATTGGTCTAACTCATCCTTTAGGTGTCATGGAAACCTACTTCATTAGGTCTACTCTCTTAACATTAAGACTTGATATTATTAAAACCATATGGAATTATCCAACAATAAAAAATAATTCAAAAATATATTAAAATAAATCTTTTGACCTTTTACATTCTTTTTTATATTTACGTCCTTCATTGACACCTTGAAACCATATTTAGGATAAATTGCTCTAATAGGCCTATGTACAGTAAAAGAATTGTCTTGCAAGAATGAAGCTCAAAAAATCTGAAGAAAATTACTAATTAATAATTAAAAATTTATAAATATACTCCATGACTTCAATATTATCCAAATATTCTTGGAATACATTTACTCAGGACAAATTCTAAATATAATCTCTGTAACTTGCTTACTCAAAACTGTCAAACCACCTAAAAAACTAGTCATGAAGGATTAGAAATCCAACACTTTTTTATAAAATTTTCATGACTATTGAAGAATACAAATGGTTATTATATATCATTATGACATATTCAAAATGAAAACTCATATGGTCTAATGATAAGTATTAGTACTGCAGACCAATTTATTGACCTCATGTTTCACTGTCTTATCTAAACCAAATTATCCACTTTTTTAGTAAGGTTGTCACCATATACATGAAATAAAAATCTTCTTAAATGTATGATAATTACTTAACATTCATAAATAATGTCTTCATGCACTTTTTTGCATCAAACTCTCTTGATTAGACCTCAAATCTTTCTTCTCATCTCTATGTAAGTTTCACCATTATTTGCAATATTAGGTCTATATATGACTAGGTAACTTGGATGTCTAATTTATCACACATTAAGGATAGAAAATTTTAAAAAACCATCATGTACATGTGGTATGATTTTTTATATTCTTATTCCATTTATTTGTTCTTCTTGACTAAGAAAACTATTGCGAGGTACAATAATTTCTAGACAAATAAGGTTTATCTACACATTTTCACTCTCATCTAGATAATAACCATCACTTGGAGGTACATGGTAGAGTTTAATAAATTATCCAATAACCTATATAGGCATTTTAATCCATTATAATATGATTTGAATAGGATATTTCACATTATGTCCTTATTAGGGTTTTAAGGAGGTGTAACAAGGTGTTTGGTGCTAATGATTGTTCATAAAGGACTTCTCATTGAAGCCAAAAAAAATGCTTGTAGTATTAGCTAAGACACTTCCACATTTCTCTTTAACAACTCAAGTTACCATGCATATGTAACACATGCCAACAGATGTTTGAAAGTGCTTCTCAAGTCTTGAGAACACATTTTATGAACTTGAGAAGGCCTAAAACACTAATTCATGTAATTTACTTCAAATCATGACCTCAAACTTTTTAAAAATATATAAAACACCTATTTCAACTTTGTACATTCTCATATATACATAATTGCCTTGAAATATGATCTTTCATACTTCATTACATAAGATAGGGTTTAGGAGTGGTCTAGATGTAGACTTGGTTTGAAGGTCCTACCCCTTTAATCCCACCTTGAGACTCTCATGGATGATTATACACCTTAATCACATGATAAAATAATTCTATATAATCTTCACATGCCTTTGTTCATCCGTTTCACTATGATTCCTTCACATGGATCACCCTAAAACTATTCATGTCATGACTATGCCATTCTATGCACACACATTCCTCTAAACATACATATTCAAATCAAGACATCAATGTCTTGTATAGACATCTTAATAAATTATGTTTCCTATGCATACATTAGTTGTCTTTAAACACTTTTCCATGATCTATACCTTCTATGCTCATAACATTTATGACAACTCTCATCCATGCAACACTCTCTCTTTCATCTCTCTTTCATGTAACACACTCTCTTTCCTAAATGAACTTATTCATCATAAATATTATGACCACACTCTTATCTTATTATTATTACACTTTTCTCTCTTATGGTAACACTCATGACAACACTCTTTTCTCTAATGCACCTACTCTTTCATGTACTTTGACATATCACATATTTCCATCCATCCTTAGTTAGCTTTAACATCAACTTTCACAAGATGATTTTTGATATCACACATAATAAATCTTGACATGATACACGTTTGACATCAACCTTGACATCAATGATAATACTTATAAATCTCCCACTTTGTCATTGATGGTAAGCACTCTTAGAACTTTTATTATCAAGCTATTTATCCTCCATTCTTAACATTCTACCCCTTTGACATTAATGACAAAGAGATCCCTAAAAAATTCTCCCCACAATGTAACTTCTTGGATCACACTCCTTAAAAAAACTAGGATCTCAACATTTCTTGAGTCTGTGAAGCATTGTAAACTTTCTCTTAGAACTAGCTCTTTTCAAACTCACCTCTTTCTCCATTTCTAATCTCTCTTCCACTTTTTTGGGTAACAAGATTGTCGAGACTATGAAGACTCATACAAACATGCTCCCACTATCTTCATGTATACCTCAATCACTTTGTCTCTAATATAAACCTTTGATCACTGACTAGGATATCACATCTATTCTTATCTAACATAGATCTTCAAATGGACTCAGATACACAAAATCACTTTCTTTTATGCACCTTAATGCCATAGAGATGGACAATATACATATTAATTTACCTACTCTAGCTTTAAAAACATCCATCATGCTCTCAAATTTAGCCACATTCTTCAACTTGTCTTCATGTTTATATATACTTTCTCTAACATAGTCCATTACTCATATGCTATTGAAGCTAATGAATCATCTAATTAGTTCTCCCTTTGTCATCATAGTCTTTTCTCATAATATGAGTCATCAGGACTCATATAAACCTTTGATCACTCAGTAGGACATCACATCGATTCTTATATAACATAAATCCTCAAATGGACTCGGATACACAAAATCACTCACTTTTTTTATGCACCTTAATGCCATAAAGATGGATAATATCCATATTTATTTACCTAATCTAGCTTCAAAAACATCCATCATGCTCTTAGATTTAGACATATTCTTTAACCTCTCTTCATGTTTCTATATACCTTATCTAACATAGACCATTAATCATCTGATTAGCTCCCCCATTGTCCTGATACGATTTCTCATCATATGAATCATCAAGACTTATATACCATTCTCAACATGTATACAAGAAACATGTCATTCAATCACATTAGTAGAACTTCCCACATCACAGGTATGTTTTTCTTTTCTTATTATACTAATGATAGGTCTATAGGTGCCTTCTTTACCTTGTGTTATGCCCTCCTTTAAATTATTTTATCAATAGAGACAATGTAGACAATGTATCCTCATGCTTCACATTTTTCAAGTCATGCAGATTGACTCAATCAACTCACGTTGATCTATAACATGTTGTGTATAGTCTATTGGAGTATAATTATATTTTTCATTACCTCTCACATTACCTATATGATTTTAAATAATTTAAAAACCTTCTTGGCCTTCATCAGTCATTCTTGGAGCTAATTAACTACTTTGACATTCATCACCTGATTATCTTCCCATACCTTTGACTTGCTCAGTGGATGGTAGGGGTAGGAATTTCACCCAATTCCTATATTAGATGCTCATGTGTTGTCCTTGGGAGTGTCTTTTTTAGAGTTTATGAAATCTAATCATTTTAAGAAACATGCTCAATCTTGACATTTTTTATCTTACCTATTCTCTATTCAAAATGTAAAAGCATCTCTCCTTCTTGATCTTTTTCACAAGGTCTAACTTCTTGATCTTCCTCTTGGTGGAATGATTATATAACTTATCTTGACTGATCTTCTTTATATGCCTCATCTTGAAATAAATTTCAATGTGTCCTATTTGATTACAGTTATAGCACAAGATTATTTTTCTACTATTGAGATGATCATTCATCATATTCTTCCATGAGGAATGATGTCTGCATTCCATATCTCTATGTCCATATTGATATAATGAGAAATAATAACCATTGAAGGAATTCATTTACCTTATTTATCTAATAGAAGTTATCCTTTGTTGACTATTTAATGATGCATCTTTACCATTGTTATCTATTGAAGGAGAGATAATCATCTTAACTTGTCTTGATCTTTGACTATCATTCAAAATCTTAGATTTATTCATATCATCAACATATGTCTTTATCTTACTGATATTCTACTTTTCCTTTTTACTCTTTTGATCATCCATGTATCCAAGGTCTATTTTTATGAGATTTTACCTTTAACTATTCAATATGTCATCAATAATTCCATTGGTCTTTTCAAACTTCTTATATGTCTTTAATTTGATTTTTGCTTGATGCAATTTTGCCTTCAAAGACTCCACTTTTATCTTGAACTTGGTGCACTTTTCCTTCTAGGATTTAAGACATACAATGAAAATATCAACCTAAGTTTTTAATATTTTAATGATCTCTTTATGGACATTAGTGGTGTTGATTAGTATCTCTTCATAGATGATCTGCAACATTTCTCAAATCCCTTAGGTTGAGTCAAAATTTATGGCCTTTACAAATTCTACTTCTAAAAATTAATTGAGATGAACAAGACCATACATGAGTTGTAAAGGCAAGTAGAATAATTAACTAAGGTCATCATGAATGAAATGAGAATATAATATGGTGATGAGAATGTCATAGATCATGATGAATAAATTCATCAAGAAGAAGAATAGCATAATCGTAAACCATTGATGGAAGAGAGGATGGTTCAAGATTTATAAGGTAGAAATGAAGGAATCAAGGTTGATGTTCTAGATTATGGAGGTAGTTTAAAAATAGAGGAGTTGATATATTAGATGAATAGCATAGAGAAATTCTTCAAGTGTAAGACTATGAGAGAAGACAAGAAGGTGATGTTTACATGCATGAATTTAAAATGTCATGCAATGATTTGGTGGGATCACATGCAGAAGGAGAGATAGAGAAAAGGTAGAGAGAAGACTAATTTTTGGAAAACTATAGAAAAAAATTTGAGGGATAAATTTATTCCTTTAGATTATGCACAAACCCTATAGAGAAGATTTTAGAATTTGAGGCAACCAGATCACAGTGTATAAGGGTATACTGATGAGTTTTATAAGATTTACATATGAGTGGAACATGATGATACAAAAGATTAGATGTTTGTAAGGTATGCAAAAGGTTTTAAATTTTCTATCCTAGATGAATTAAGCATGCATAAAATACTTCACATCGAGGAGGCTTATCAATTAGATTTTAAGGTTGAAGAAAAATAAAATAGACAAAATTTTATAATAATGTCTCTTGGTACAAGAAGTGGTAGATCCCCTCAAAATAGGGGATGAGGTGGGTTTAATACCACCATAGGTGGGTCTAATACCAATAGAGGTGAATCATCATGGGGTGTAGAAAGGAAAGATGACAATTGGCAAGGGTTTCAATACCAACAAAGAGGAAGATGATTTTAGAGAGGATGCAGTTATGATGGTGCTAGAGGATGGTTTTCGAATTATTGTAGATCTTGTCTTTGTTATAGATGTGGAGAATAAGGGTATAGATAATTTGAGTGCCCACACTACCAAGATCAAGAAAGAAGGAAATAATATCGCCCAAGAGTGAATCTAGTTGAGGCTGAGATAAAGGAGCAAAATACTAAAGTTACAGCTATAGATGTTGCACAAAATCTCATGATGAGAAGAACCATGATCATTCCAAGTAAGGAACAAGTTTAGAATTAATAACGTGGTAATGCATAGTTGCAATCAAATATTTTCTAAACAAGATATACTTCAGGTGGAAAGATATGCAAAGTAATTATAGATGGTGGTATTTTTGAAAATATGGTTTCTAAATAAATGATAGAGAAAATAAATTTAAAATGTGAAAAACTTTATAACCCTTATCAGATTTCATTGTTTTATAAAGGGAATGAGTATAGAGTAGATAAAAGGTGATTAATCATGTTTTTTATAGGAAAAATGTTATTTTGATGAAATATGGTGTGATGTTATTCCGATGGATGCATATCATGTGATATTGGTAAGACCATAGGAATTTGATAGGAAATTAATTTATGATGGAGAAAAAAACACATACACTTTTTTTAAAGGTGGTACAAAGGTAATTTTTCTACTGCTTAAAAAAGAAAAAAAGATAGAAAACATGCTCTCTACTAATTAATTTTTCCAAGATATGAAGGTGGAAGTTTGTTATTATGTATTAGTAACAAAGAATGAAGACATGAAAATGATGAACATACCAAAAAAAATAGTAAGAGTGTGAAAAAAATATACAAATGTTATGCTTGATGAGTTACTAGATGGTTTACCATCGAAGAGAGATATTTAGCATCACATTGATTTGATTCTGGGATCATCTCTACCCAATCAATTAGCTTATAGGATGAGTCCAATAAAAAATGAAAAAATAAATACATTGGTTACTGAAGTGATATGAAATAAGATGATAAGGGAGAGTATGAGTCCATGTACAACACTAGCATTGCTAATTCCAAATAAAGATGAAGGATGAAGAATGTGTGTGGATAGTATATTAATTAATAAAATTACAATCAATTATAGGTTTCCTATAACTCATTTGGGATGTGCTTGAAGGAGGAAAATATTATACCAATATTGATCTAAGGAGTGGTTATTATCAAATTTGAATTTGTGAAAGAGATGAGTTAAAAACTACATTCAAGATTAGGGATGGATTATGAGTAGATGGTCATGCCATTCAGATTATATAATGCACTTAGCACATTTATGAGGGTGATGAACACAATGCTACAAGAATATATTAGTAAGTTTATGGTTATTTATTTTGATATTTAGTAAGACTAAATAAGATCACTTATAAAACTTGATAATGGTACTTGATTTGTTAAGAAAGGAGAAGTATGAAAATTTGAATAAGTGCAGGTTTATGTAGAACAGTTTGTTATTTTTGGGATTTGTAGTTTCATCAGATGGTGTGAGAATAAATGAAAAAAATATAAAGGAAATTGTTGAGTGGCCTATTCTAAAAATTATTATAGAGGTAAGAAGTTTTCACGGTTTACCAACTTTTTATAGAAAATTTATTAAAAATTTTAGTAATATTGTTGCATCAATAATAGATAGCATTAGAGGGAAGGAATTTACATGGACTATAGAAGCCATAAAAAGATTTGAATTTTTGAAAAAGAATATTACAAAAAGACCAACTTTAGCATTACTAAAATTCAACACAGATTTTGAGGTTGATTGTGACGCTTTATTTGTGGGAATTGGTGATGTGCTTAGTCAAGAAGGAAAGCCAATAACATATCTTAGTGATAAATTGAATGAGATAAGAACAAAGTATTCTAACTGTGATGTTGAACTTTATGCAATTATAGAATCATTAAGACATTGGAGGCATTACCTGGTGACTAAGGAGTTTATTCTATTTCCAAATCATGAGGCTCTAAAATATGTGAATACCCAAAAAAAATTGAACAGTGGGCATGCAAAGTGGGTTTCTTTCTTTTAGGGTATACTTTTGTATTGAAGAATAAATCAAGAAACTAGAATTAGGTAGCTGATGAATTGAGTAAAAGGGTAGAATTATTAACTACTATGGTAAGTTAAGTAGTTTGATTTGAAGCTGTTAGAGAATTATATGATATTGATCCATATTTTGGCAAGGTAGTTAAGTAGTAAAAGAATCCATCAATAGGTGGGATAGATGTTATTAATTATGTGATTCAGGTGGATCCATGTACCGTTATATTTTTCAAAGTCTTCAATTCAGTTCAAAGCAACTTCACATTGTAGTACTCGTCAAGAGATTTCTGACACTTTTCATGGTTTGCAAAATGAACACAGTATGCAAAAGTTATAGGCCGCTAAAGTTTTGGTTCAACAGGTAAAAATTTGGTGTCACAAGATGATGTGGTGCAATGAGGGCATGCCAAGTTGACCAACCAAGAAGTGACAAGTGGCAGTCAACAGGTGTTTATAGAAACTTTTAGAAATTCCACATCGGAGAATCTCGAGAATGATCATAGATGCCTGGCATGTGGCACGTGACAAGAGGACAAGGCTAGCAATTAACACTTAGCACCAAGTCTCCCACAAAAGGGTGATGTTGACACTTTCCAAGAGGGACCAATCTTTTAAAAAAAATTCAAGCCATTTATTCCCAGGCATGTGGGACAAAACACCAAGTCTGAGCACCCAAGGAGGAGTCCAAGCGTGCCTAGGGAGGAGGAAAAGTCAAAATGCCATGCAAAGCGCACCTAAAATAAGGAGACAATTTTGACCCTGAGACCTGGTGCCTAAAAGGCTAAGATATTGACCACTTCAACTAGAGTGGCTGAAATGTTATAAAAGGGAGTTATTTTTACTTGTTTTGACATAGATTTCTGACTGTGTAAAGAGAATTAATAGAATTAGAGCCTTGTTTTTGCCTTGTACGGCCTTGAGCTTTTGTTTTCAGGTCTAAGAGTAATATTTGAAGGTAAATAAAGATCATAGGAGGTGAGACTGAAGATTTTTAAAGGTTTTTGAAGCCATTTGTTGCAGCATTTTAATAGAATGGTCCTCACCATTGGGTGGACCCAGAGATGTAGGCTATTGAAGCCGAACTCCGTTATCAACTTGCTAGTGTTATCTTTGATTTTATCTAATTAATATTGAATTCTAATCTTCATATTAATTCTGATTTTACTTTATTTATGTAAATTAAACACAAGAAAGTGAAAATTTGAAGGATCTCATAAACATGAACAAGTGATTTTCGAATGTAATACACTTGTATTTTTCAATTTTCAGATTAGATATATGGTATCAGAGCGGTTGATATTTAACAATGATTGCTAGTGTATGTTGATAAGTTCTAAATCACAAAAGGGGGATGTTGACACTTTTCAAGGAGGCACCAAGATTTTTGAAAACATGCAAGTCGCTTATTCCCAGCCATGTGGGACAAAAGACCATGTCTAAACACCCAAGGAGGAGTCCAAGTGCGCCTAGGGAGTAGGAAAAGTTAAAATGCCAAGAAAAGCATGCTTAGAATGGAGGAGACAGTTTTGAACTTGAGACCTGGCACCTAAAAGGCTAAGGTCTTGACCACTTCAGCCACAGTGGCTGAAATGTTATAAAAAAGAGTTATTTTTACTTGTTTTGACATGGATTTCTGACTGTGTAAAGAGAATTAAGAGGATTAGAGCCTTGTTTTTGCCTTGTATGGCCTTGGGCTTTTGTTTTCAGGTCTAAGAGGAATATTTTTAGGCAAATAAAGATTAGAGGAGGTGAGATTAAATATTTGTAAAGGTTTTTGAAGCTATTTGTTGTAGCATTTTAATAGAATGGTCCTCACCATTGGGCGGACCCAGAGATGTAGGCTATTGAAGCCGAACTCCGTTATCAACTTGCTGGTGTTATCTTTGATTTTCTATGATTAATATTGCATTCTAATATTCATTTTAATTCTGATTTTACTTTCTTTATGCAAATTAAACAAAAGAAAGTGAAAATTTGAAGGATCTCATAAATATGAACAAGTGATTTTTGAATGTAATAAACTTGTATTTTTCAGTTTACAGTTCAAATTTTTGGTATCAAAGCAGTTGATATTTAATAGTGATTGGTAGTGTATGTTGACAAGGTCTAAATCCCAAAAGGGTGAAGGAAAACTCATTGAGTATAATCCAGAGATTGGTTTAAGGCATGCTTCAAGGATGGTTGAAGAAGAGATGGAATCTGAACAAGCTTTTCATCGAGCTTTCATGGACATGAGAAGCATGGCTGAGGAACTATACAATGACAAACAAAGAAAATCTGAGAATGAAAAAGAAGGTGATTCACGATAATTAAAAGGTAAATAAACTGAAAAAACTTCTCCATCGAATGAGGGTAAAAAAATTGTGGAATCTCTCTCTTCACTAAAATTGGATAATAAGTTTGAAGCACTAATGTTTAATGGCAAAGTTAATGCCAAAAAGTTTGATAATTGGGTCAAGTAGATTGAAGTTTATTGTAGGGTCCAAAAGATTGCAGGGGATGAGTCAAAAATTCATTTGGCTACTCTTTGTATGGGAGGTACATCTCTCATTTGGTGGGAGAGTAAGTTGAAGGAAGCTGAGGTTCAAAAAGGTAACTCGATTTCTACTTGGAATGAATTTATTGAAGAACTCAAATTGCAATTTTATCCTTTAGGCTATATGCAACAAGCCATGATGGATTGGAAAAGTTTTAGACAAGGAAAAGGCTAAAGTGTTTAAGATTATATGAAAGATTTTAGGAAAAAAGCTTTACTTTTGAATGTTCCTCTATACACACAAGAAACACTGCTAAAATATATAGGTGGGTTGCATAGGTACTTAAGACATATGATTCTTATGTTCAATCCCACTAATTTAGATGTAGTATGTGTTCAAGCCACTCATTTAGAGGCTAGAGGAAAATAATCAAAAGAATCTTTTCCTAAAGTAAAAAGTAAGCAACCTAATGTTAAGAATTCCAAAGGGGAAAGTTCATCAGGGAAAGGGTAAATAAAAATTCACTTATATTGTTAAAAAAGAAGAAGAAGGAAACCCATTTTGTAATCATTGTAAGAAAAATCATGATGAGTCTAAGTGTTGGAAATTACATCCTGAGTTAAGGCTTAAGAAGTATCAAAAGAAATAAGAGAAGGCTAATGCTATGGTTCAGGACATAGGATCAGATTCAGGTGATGAAACTAAAATCACATCTATGGGGTTACATAATGATTTTTCTCTTTCAATTTCTAGCTCTAAGTCAACAAATGATGCATCTTCTTCTAGACAGAATTCTATGTATGTTGATAAGAAAAGAAATGAATTGTTCCACATTAGAGTTGTTTCAAAGCATACTAAGATTGATAATCTATTTGATAGTGGTTCAAAAGCAAATATTATTTATGAAGAGGTTGTTAAGAAGCTAGGCTTACAAACCAATCCCCATCTGAAGCCTTATCCACTAGGTTGGGTGTGTAATAATACGAAGCTACAAGTCTCACAAACTTGTAGGCTAAGGTTTGCCATCACATCCAAGTTCGTAGATGAGGTTGAGTTGGATGTTGTTCCATTATACATATGTGGGATTGTTTTGGGAAGCCCATATCTTTATGATAGAAAATCAATCTTCTATAGAGAGGAGAATAAGTACTTGCTTGTTAAGGATGGCATTGAATATATAGTTAGAGCACATCACATTAGAACAAGTCTTTCCTTGGTTACAGTAGGGCAAATGAAAAGACTAGTTAATTCAAGCAAGACTTTTTTGTCTCATGTTGATTAAGTGTAAGGAAAAAGATTATTCTCAATCTTTGAAAAAGTGTGATCCTAGACACAAGAATGAATTGGTTGAAATCATTTCTTCTTATGATGATGTATTTTAGGATCCTAAGGGCTTACCTCCCAAAAGGGGAGTTCAACATGAAATTTATTTATTGCAATATTCTCCTCTCCCTAACATTGGCATGTACAGGTTATCAATGGTGGAAAATGAGGAAATCAAGAAATAGGTAATGGATCTATTGGATAGAGGTGTTATTCTTCCAAGTTCATCTCTTATTGGTTCACCAATTATTTTGGTGTCAAAGAAAGATGGAACTTGGTGAATGTGTGTTTATTTTCATGCTTTAAACAAAATTACTATTAAGAATAATTACGCTCTTCCTCATATAGATGATTTTTTGGATCAATTAAAACATGCTATTTATTTCACTAAGCTGGATTTGAGAAGTGGATATCATCAAGTAAGAATTAATGAAGGTGATGTATAGAAAACTACCTTTAAGACAAAATAGGGATTGTTTGAATGGCTTGTTATGCCTTTCGGGTTGTGTAATGCCCCGGCTACATTCATGAGATTGATGAATGATGTTTTCAGACAGTTCCTTGATGATTTTGTTATAGTCTACTTAGATGATATATTGATTTTCAGCAAGTCATGGGAAGAGCATGTGATCCACATTAAGAAAGTCATGGATGCATTATGAATGGAAAAAATCTATCTTAAAATGTCAAAATGTGAATTTGGCAAGACCTCTTTGATATATTTGGGTTACATTTTAGGACATGGTGAATTGAAAATTGATCCTGCAAAAGTGGCAGTTATTGTTAATTGGCCTACACCCACTAACACAACCGAGGTTAGGAGTTTTCTTGGTGTAGTACAGCTTTGGAGGAAGTTTATTGCTTAATTTTAATATATTGCATCACCTTTGCATTCTTTGACAAGTGTGAAATAGGTCTTTCAGTGGAGATGCAAACATAAAAAAGCCTTTGATACTTTGAAACAAAAGATAAGTACTACTCCGGTCTTAGAACTCCCTAATATACAACAACCATTTGAGATCAAGACGGATGCAAGTGAGTATGTTATGGGAGCTATTTTAATGCAAGGTAAGAAACTAGTTTGTTATCATTCTGAAACCTTTACAAATGTAGTAAGAAAATATCCAACTTATGATAAGGAATTGTATGCGTTGGTTTAAAGTGTTAAAAATTGGAAACATTACTTAATGGGAAAAGAGACAATAATACATACAAATCATCAGCCCTTATAGTATCTTCAATCACAAACCAAACTACAATAGTCTAGACATTTTTGTTGGATGGGTTTCTTACAACAATTTCATCTTGTGATAAAGTATAAAAAAGGTATTCAGAATAAGGTTACAGATATGATATCTAGGCCTCCTATGGTTGGTGCATCTATTATTTTACAACATGGTTCTTTGTCTCATGAAAGTTATAAAGAACAATATGTGAATGATCTTGATTTTTAGGATGTTTATAAAGACTTGATGAGTAGTAGACAAGTAGAAGAATTAGACTATCATATACACAATGATCTTTTGTATCATTTGGGTAAACTATGCATTCCTCAAAATGAGAGGGTGCACATGATTAGAGAAGCACATACTTCTCTTATTTCTTGTCATTTTGGAGTTGCTAAAATGGTTGGACATTTGAAAATGTATTTTTATTGGCCTCATATGTAGGAAAATGTTGTTAAATATATAAGGGGATGTACTCTTTGTTCCACAAGTAAATCGAGTAATAGGAAATTGGGACTTTACTATCCTCTACCTATTCCTACTCGCCCCTGGGAAAGTATCTCTATGGATTTTGTGGGGGGATTGCCTATGACACAAAGAAAACATGACTATTTATATGTGGTTGTGGATAGATTTAGCAAAATGTGTGTTTTGATTCCTTGCACTAAGCAAATTACTTGCGAAGGCACTACATATTTATTCTTTAAACATGTATGGGTTCATTTTGGTTTGCCTATTTCAATTATTTTTGATCAAGATTCTCAATTTATCGGGGAGTTTAGGTCAAGTTTGTGGCGACTAATGGACACTAAATTAAAAAAGAGCACTGCATTTCATCCACAAAATGATGGAAAAATAGAGGTTGTGAACTACACAGTGGTACATTTGCTTAGGGGTTATAGTAATAAAAATCCAAAGTTATGTGATGAATAATTATGTTACATACAACAGCATATAACCGGGCACTTCATTCTTCTACTATGAAATCTCCATTTGATGTTTGTTATGGATACTTGCCTAAATCTCCTCTAGCTGTTGGTGAACCAAAAGAAGCCATTCGAGCCAAGAAGTTCATTGAACAAATACAGCTCATTCATCAGACTGTTTGTACTCAATTGGAGAAAATTCAAGCCAAGTACAAAGCCAGGCATGAAAAACATCGTATTGATAACAAATTTGCTGTAGGTGATATGGAATGGCTTCACATTAGTAAGGAAAGACTCACAAGTGAAGGTAAAAAGTTGAAACCAATCCGATATGGTCCTTTTTGGATAACAGAAAAAATTTGCACAAATGCTTTCTGATTAGACTTAACATCTTACATGTAGGTTTATTTAGTTGTAAATGTGGAAAATTTGAAATTGTATGAGCCTCCAATGATCATTGGTCATGATGAAAGTGTATCCATTCCTTTCATTGATGATTTTTCTCCTGAATATCTAATAGAATTATAGGAAGATACTATACTTGATAGGAATATGTGGACTTCATGAAGAGGTAATGTTGAATATCTTTGTGTTGGTCTCAAAGGGATGCACCCAAGCAAGGCCAGATGGATGGAAGTTGGAAAGGGGAGGGAAAAATACCCTCACCTCATTACCAATTAGTTTCAAATTTTGGAGGTCCAAAAGTACCCAATGAGGAGGAATGATCTAGGTGGATCCATGTACCATTCTATTTTTCAAATTCTTCAAATTTAGTTCAAAGCAATTTCACATTGTATTACTTATCGAGAGCTTTCTGACGCTTTTCACGATTTGTAAAATGGACACCGTATGCAAAAGTTATAGGCTACTAAAGTTTTGGTTCAATAGGCAAAAATTTGCTGTCATAAGATGACATGGCACAATGAGGGCATGCCAAGTGGACCAATCAGGAGGTGACAAGTGGCAGTCAACATATGTTCATAAAAACTTCTAGAAATGCCACATGGGAGAATCTTGAGAATGGATCACAGATGCCTGCCACGTTGCACGTGAGAAGAGGTTAAGGCTAGTAATTAACACTTAGCGCCAAGTCTTCCACAAAAAGGGGATGTTGAAACTTTGTAAGGAGGCACCAAGCTTTTTGGAAACATGCAAGCCATTTATTCCCAGCCATGTGGGACAAAACACCAAGTTTGAGTGCCCAAGGAGGAGTCCAAGCACGCCTAGGGAGGAGGAAAAGTCAAAATGCCATGCAAAGTGTGCCTAGAATGGAGGATACAGTTTTGAACCTGGGACCTGGCACCTAAAAGTCTAAGGTCTTGACCGCTTCAGCCACAGTGGCTGAAATGTTATAAAAGGGAGTTATGTTTACTTGTTTTGACACAGATTTTTGACCGTGTAAAGAGAATAAAGAGGATTAGAGCCTTGTATGGCCTTAGGCTTTTGTTTTCAGGTCTAAGAGGAATATTTGTAGGTAAATAAATATCAGAGGAGGTGAGATTGAAGATTTTTAAAGGTTTTTTAAGCCATTTGTTGTAGCATTTTAATAGAATGGTCCTCACCATTGGGCAGACTCAGAGATGTAGGCTATTGAAGCCGAACTCTGTTATCAACTTGTTGGTGTTATCCTTGATTTTCTCTAATTAATATTGCATTCTAATCTTCATTTTAATTTTGATTTTACTTTCTTTATGCAAATTAAACACAAGAAAGGTAAAATTTGAAGGATCTCATAAACATGAACAAGTGATTTTCAAATGTAGTACACTTGTATTTTTCAGTTTATAATTCACTATGAGTATATTATAAAATAAGGTTATCACTTTAAAGGGAAATAATTATGCATTCCAGTTGGGTCTTTATAAGATAATATAATAAGAGAATTACATATTGGTGGTTTGGTTGGACATTTTGGTAAGATAGAGATAATAGATTTGGTGGAGGAAATGTATTTTTGGCCAAATATAAAGAGATATGTGACAAGGTATGTCTTAAGGTGTAGAATATGTTAGGTGGATAAAGAACATACACAAAATACTAGATTATACATGTCATTACTAGTTCCAAGAGGACCAAGGATAGATTTGAGTATGCATTTTGTGTTAGGATTACCAAACACAGAGAGAGGTAATGATTCAATTTTTTTTGGTAGACAAATTTTATAAAATGTTTCATTTCATTTTATGTAATAAAACTAATTATGCCAGTAGATTTACATAGTTATTTTTTAAGAAAATTATGAGAATGCATGGTGTTTTAAAAATTATTATTTCAAATAGAGACATGAAATTTACAAGTATTTTTTGGAGGATTTTTTGGAAGAAGGTTACTAAGCTAAAATTAAGTAGTGTATTTCACCCACAAAAAAATGGATAGATAGAAGTTATGATTAGGAGTTTGGAAAATTTGTTGAGATGCATAGTGGGATAGAAGCCCAATCAATGGGACTTGGCTTTAACACAAGTTGAGTTTTCATGTAACAGTTCAATGAATAGATGAACACGAAAGTTTCCATTTCAAAATATTTACGGTAAAAATCCTATAGTTTTTTTAGATTTGGTACAATTACCAATATTAGATCAAATTAGTGATGATGCATAAGCATTTGTAGAGCATATGCAGTAGTTGTAAGGAGTAAGAAGAAAGTTGTAAGAAAGTAATGAGAAATATAAAGCAATAATAGATTTTAGAAGAAGATCCAAGGTATTTGAATGAAGAGAGTTGGTGATGATTTACTTTATAAAATAAATATTTACAAAAGGCATGTATAACAAGTTTAAGTACAAGAAAATTGGGCCATACAAAATTGTGAAAAAAAATAATGATAATGATTATGAGGTTAGTTTACCATAGAATTTTGATATATCCCCAATGTTTAATGTTTAATTTTTATATGAAATCCATGGAGAAGATAGTGAAGGTAATGAATATGAAGAAGGAAATTGGTAGCAATAGGTCCTAAAGAAAAATGAAAATATAGTGTAAGTTTTGGATATGAAGATAATGAGCACAAGGCAAGGGAATTATAACATGTATTTGGTATATAAGACAACACTTGGATTATAGAATCAGAGATAAAAAAGATTGATAAATAAAAATGGGAGTAGTACAATCAGGGTAACTCATAGGAGATGAGTTGTTTTTAACCAGAGGAGAATGATGCAAAAAAAAAAGCCAACCTTCTAGAGGCCGTAAATTTTGACTCATAACTCTGTTTGAGATCTTCCACATGCCAAAATGACCATCTTAATAATTTTAATGATTTATTAATCTGACCTATCCTCTTAGAGTTTATTTTTATATTTTTTAGAGGCAATACATGAGCATCTAAGCGTTCAAAATTACTATTTAATGATTTTTTCTCAATTTTTTTATTTTGATAAATTGTATAATTTTAGGACTAGATGTCAAATTTAGTTGAATTTCATATCATAGGTTAATTTTAGAATTTAGGATATTTTAGAAGATTTTTAGAGATGTTTGCGATTGCATGCAAAAATTACTATAGATAGCAGCTATTAAAAATAGACATTTTTTTTAGATTTTAATTTTTTCTATTTTTTAGATGTCAACTCAAAATCGTGATTTGAGGCTTATTTATGTAGGTTTTGGGTTTGTATCTATTTCAATTAATTCAATAAGAATCAATTATGAGTATTTATTCAAGATCTAAGCCTATTGGTAATTATTTCTCTTGATAGTTTTCAAGCTCATTATACATAGATTCTTTTCCCTTAATGTAATTTTTTATTGGTGAAAAATATCACTAAAATTATTATTAAAATTTATATAAAGAGATGTTAAACCATATAAAATTATACTTCTAATTTCATTCTTAGAATAGGCGACTAGATAATTACTTTTACATTTTCTTTATCCACTCTCACACCATCTTATGAAACTAAAAGATCAAAAATATACATAACTATTCTGCATAAACATTAACTTCTTCATATGATCATATATATTTTAATTTATTATAAAATATAGTACCATTACAAAATGCCTTAAGTGATCTTATTTACTCTTACTAAATACAAAATTATAATCAAAATAAATGTTTGAATATGATTCCAATATAGAAAATTGATAGCTGATGTTAGATTTATTTTATTTGGTGTTTTAATATCTTATCAAGGTTATTTAATTCAATTATATTATAAATTATTTGTTTAATCAAATTTAGACACTTTCTAAAAACTTTTTAAAAAATAGCTCGAAGGGTCAGTTACAGTGCAGTTCTCTAAATGTGTACCTAACTAAGACTAAATCCTTATCTATTCATCCCCAAGAGATGGGGAACACTTTATGGAGTTGAATTGTTTAAAATTAATTTTTTTTAATCAATTTATTAATTTATAGGTATTTAGGGAACATATCTTGTTTGGTGTTTATGATATGTTTACTTTCTAATGATGACTTCTTCCATATTGACTTTATCTTGTCATTGAGTCAACCTTTTTTCTTTAGTACACTTTTATTTATCTTAGATTCTATTTTTAGAAGTGTATATATACAAGAAACAAGTATGACAATAAAATTCATAAATTAAAATATAAATTAATAAATTTACATAATAAATAATTAAACTATATATATATATATATATATATATATATATATATATATATATATATATATATATATATATATATAGTTTAATTATTTATTACCTAAATTTAGTAATTTATATTTGACTTTATGACTTTTCTTGTCATACATGTTTCTTGTAGTTGGTTGGTTTTTGCCATTATTTATTAACAAGAGATTGTGCACAAATAACTATGACACAATAGTTTTTATTAAGAAACATATTTTCATGTGTTAATCTCTCATTTTATTTTAGGTATTTAGTAAGGAAGACCAATAAGCATATTTTTTCAATTTCAATTTATTTAGTATAATTTTTGGTTAACAATATCACTTACAACACAACTAGATTAACAATCAGTAACTATACAATAGATTTGTGGTTACATGGCTTCAATTTAAAATTAATTAAAATATTAATTTTGCACTACCTATAGACATGAAAACTTTATTTTCATATCATAGCCTCATTCAAGAAATGTTTATAATTTTTTCAAGTTATTGCTAGAAGATTCAATGGCTTCAATGAATTTTACTTGAATATTGTCATCTTCAAAAGTGACAAATTTTAATATTGGAGAGATCAGTTGAAGATAATTGTTATAAGTATTTTTAGAGGATATTCTAAATGGGTGTACACCACACTAATATTACAATATATTGACTCAAAATTAGAAAAGAGCAAAAATGAATGAATAAAAGGTGGATTCACAATATCTCTTCTATATTTAGATTGCCATAGGCCAAAACATATATCCAAGAGTTATTATATGAAAAAATTACCATAAGGCATGTAATACTTTAAAATTTATTTTAAAAAAAAAAAAAAAAAAAAAACAATGACCTCTACACTAAGAGAAGCAAAAATCTAAACTTTTAAAATGAATTTTGAAAATTTTAGATTGTCTAGTAATGAAGGAGTTGTAGAATATTTCATATAAATAAATAACTTAGTTGATAGATTGAAAGTTTATGAGAAAATATATAAGTTAATTTTATTACAAATTTTTTTTAGAGATATTTATCTCAAATATGATTGAAAATTATTGTCACTCTTGAATAGTGTAAAGAAACAAACACTATAAGTGTTGATGAGTTACTAGGTTCTATCATATTAAAGAAGATAAGAAAATACTATAAGAAGGTGAAAAAGAACATGAACTTAAAACTAGGGAAATGTTTCAAACAAAAAAGATAAAAATAAAAATAAGAATTAAGGTATTTCAAAATACTCAAATTCAAATGTAAAAGTTAAATCTAACTTCATATATAAAAGTAAAAAATACTTTACTTGTCATTACAAAAAAAATCAAGACACCTTATAAAAGATTACAAGATATTAATAAATAATAATCAATATAATCAAGAGAGTGAAATTAATCATTTTTAAGAGGAATAAAGTGATGTTTAAAAAAATTAGATTGTTATATAACATGTAATGTGGGAATAAAATAATCTAATCATCTTTGGTTTCTTGATTTAAGTTACTCAAATCACATGACAAGTCACAAATTTGGATTCAATAAGTTGGATGATTATTTAAAAATTAAAGTGAAATTGAGAGATGGAAATTCCATTTGAAATAAAGGAAAATAAAAAATTTAAATCAACAGATGCCAAGGTAGGGGTGAAATAAAGAATGTTTATTTTTAAAAAAAATTTAAATCACAAGCTTTTTACTATTGGTCAATTAATAGAAAAGGAATTCAAACTAACTTTAGAAGATGAAGATTAATTTATTTTTGATAAGAGATATTAAAATACATTTATTTGAAAATTCTATATGTAAAATAATATGTGTTTCTATTAAGGATCAATAGTATGAATGGAGATACTTTTTTCGTCCACCACTGAGGATGTTAACATGTTGTGGCTTTCAGGATATGGACATATAAGTTTTAATAGAGTACATATTATAGACATGAAAGTTATGGTAATAGGTCTTATAAATATATATTCAAAGAAATATGATGCATGAAAGTCATGCATTATTGGTAATGATAATATGAATTACTTCCACGTAATAAAATTTACATTAAGTACACATTTCGAGTTGGATCATTCAGATCTATGTGGATCAATGTATTACATAAGTATTAGTAATAATTTGTATTTTATTTCTTTCATTAATGATGCTACAAGGTTTATGTCGGTTGTTTTCATGAAAAAAGTGGATATTTTTCATATTTTAAAAATTTATTTAAGTTTTGGTTAAAAAACAATTTAAAAATTCCTTTAATTTCTTAATAATAGATAGAGGATTTGAAGTTTTTTATAATGAATTAGTGAGATTTGTGTTTAACATGGAATCAACTTCACTCAGAGTAGGATTATAAGCATAAACTACAAGTTTATTTACTCTTATGTTAAATTACTTGAGAACGTGAGTAATATTGAAGGCTTTAAAATTTTCAATCAATGCCCAAACCTTTTGAGTGTAACAATGAAAATGGGTTTAATTAGTTTTATAAATTTTTTGAATCTATCTTACTATTAAATCTAAGTCTCCAAAATCTTCCAAATATTTAACTTTCAATTATATAGCTTTCTATAATCCCAATCATAATGCTATTAGTGTTTTCAAAACAAAATTTATAAGCGTAAAAAAATATCTTACCGATGGGAGATATAAGATAAATCACAACACCACTACCTTGTTGAGAACAAGTTTCATCAAAGTAAAGAGACCATAAATTTTTTATTTTAAATAATTTTACATGTTGGTTTTCTGGTTCATCAACATTCAACAATTCATAAGTTCCAATACCAATTTATATGTATAAAATACTAGATAAAAAAGAGATTCAATTGGAGTACCATAAAAATAGTATATTTTAATAAACTCAATCTCATTATTAACTGAACCCCAAGTCACATATTTATCAAAAAATCCTCTAGTTACCTTCGACCAATCTCTTCCTAATAACATTTCATAATTACTAGGAATATCTAAGACTTGAATATTGGTCATATATCTAATACGCTCATTCTGTGCAGTCATGATAACTATGTCAGAGGACTTACCACAAATTTTGGTTTGTCTAGCATCAAAACCAATAAGTTTTATGCTATCTGCTTCGTAAGAGATACACAATTGATTGACAATACATTTAGGTATGATCTTCTTTGAAGCACCTGTATCTAAAATGCAATTATAAATTATTTTATTTTCAATCTTAACTGTGACATAGAAAGAGGGAATATAATCATTAGAAGGATCAAACTGTTGAGCATAAACATGTTCAAAATTATTTTCCCCTTATAGACTTACATCAACTTTTGGATTTTTAACTTCCTCATTAATCTTATCTAATTATCCAAGAAGACTAGAATCCAACAACAATCAAAATCCAATTTTAATGGTTGACAAATCATTAATTATGTTTTGCATATTAGCATTTGTTTGTCTAAAATTCTTAGATTTATAATGTTGATACTATGTGTTGTTATATTTAGTTGAAAAGGAACATTTTGATCATATTTATTACTATCATTTTGATCTATTTTACCCTTATAATCATAAATAGGCTTATCACTTGTTATTTTAGTATTGTAATGAGCTTTATAATCCTTATTTCTAGTATTTATAACATAGAAATTTTTAATTTTATGAAGTATCATCAAGAGAATTTACATCATATGCTTAATCTTCATTTATTTTATCATTTCCATATAAAAGATAGTTTTTAAACTTAATAACAACTTGACATGTTTTGAGATTATGGTCAAGTTCACAAACATTAAAATAATAAGAAGTATTATCATCTTTCGTGTTTTTATGTGAAGAAGAGGGTTTATCATTAAGTTGTCTCTTAATAGTGACCATCTCATTGCCTAAACTTTGATTGCTTTAAATATTTTGGCATTATCTAAATTCAAACTTGTGGTAGATCTATATTTAAGGCCTACTCATTTCATATTTTTTTGATAATCAATATAAAATATTATGGTCTGATCATACTCAGCTATATATTTATCCTCTGATGCCATTTTGTATTTTAAGGATAAAACATTGAAAAAATAAAGTCTAGATAGCTTTTTAGAAGGTCTAAGATCACCTGGAATTTTTTGACTTAACTTGGTGAACCTATAAATAAAACGATATATGGTTTCCCTTAGATTTAATAAAATATTTGAAAGATCATTAACTAAATCAAAATCTTCCTTGTTTCTATCGACAAACAGTTCTAACCATTCTTTTGCGTCATTCCAACTATCAATCACTTTTGCAGGGAGACTAACAAATCCTTGATAAGCCTTTCCAAGTAACATTTGGGTAAAAACCCATACAAAAATCTTCTCACTAGTTATCCCAAGAGTGGGACAAACTAATCCAAAGGATTCTATATGATTTTCCCAAGATTCTCTAGTAGTACTAGATAATTTTGGTATATTTAGTCCTTTAAATGAAGGCAGCTTACCTGGATGGCTTCTGATAGTGATTGAGTTTGGATAAATCTAAGGAGATATAGCTATATGACATTATTACTAAATTTTTTCATCTTCACCTTTCATGATTTCTTTAATTTCTCTATTATTATACAATCTAGAAGATCTTTTAATCTTCATTATTACATTAAGTGTTCTCCCTCTGGTTGATTTCTCTCTAATTGATTCATAGCTGGTTGATTTCTAACAATCTGATCCACCATTAGAACTTTCAACATATTCTATCTGAAAGAGATAATTATTATATACCTAATATTTTTTATTTAAATGTTGATTAGACAAAGGAGTTGTAATAGGTTCAACAAAATGATCAAAAGTAAAAGAGTCATAAAGATAACAAATTCTAGGACTAGGATTAGCAGATAACACTTCTACTCTATTTTCTCTTGTTCTCTTATTAATATTTGATTATATCTTATTGCGTTTTACATGTTAAATTATAATACCAATTGATTTTAAATTTAGTAATTTTTAATTCTTTGTTGATAACTTCAATAACTTGAGGAAGGTCTTAAAGATGATTATACCAAGCAGAACATGTCAAATTAAAAGCAATATCAACTTGATCTTCTTCTACATTAATAATAGGTTAAATAATATGAATTTTTTCACCTCCAAGTACCATTACTAAAGAACAAATATTCTAAAATAATTTTCTAAGTAGAATCACCAAATTTGTTCATAATAAAAATCGTTCCATCAATGAATCAACACTTTTACCTATCATGAAGGTCAAGTTACAATCATACCTATCTAATCATAGGGGTTTTAAATGTTCACCTATGATCCTAAAGACATGAGAGGTTTATATTATAAATTCTAGGAAAATAATTAATAAGTTATTTAAGTAACTTATTTCATTATCATAACAAAAAATCTATTATAAAAATAATAATTTGTTAGAAATAGAAATCTATAATCTAATCTATCTGATAGAGAAACCCCATTAATTAGACAATCTCTTGAAGAATAGAAATTTGATTTAAAATGTATATGTGTATTCAGATGAACATCACTATTTTTTTATTGGTTTAAAGATTAATTTTAAGTGAAAAAAAAAACTAAAATAAAATGACAAATAAAGGAACAACAAACAAAAGATAAAGAAATAAAACAAAATAGAAAATAAAGTTAATGAAAAATAAACTAAGATGTAAAACCTATTAAATATAAACTATTCTAAAGGAAAACAGCCTTAAACTTGTAAAATAAAACTATAAACTAAAATAGTCTATTAGAATAATGAAAATTAAATAAACTAAAATTAATTTAAAACTAATTCAACTAAATGGAATAGTAAACTATAAACCTGAGTAAGAAATAGATAAATAAAAAAACTAATAACAAAGTAGAAACTAGAAAAAATTTAAATTAAGAATTAACTAAATAACTACTACTAGAATAAAAAAATAAAAGCTCTTAAGGAAACTATTTAAACTATATTAAAAGGATAATAAATTAAAATATATCTAACAAAAGAAAAGATATAGAAGAAAACTATAAATATATTATATTATAAAAAATGTTAATTATTTATAAACAAGTTATGAGTATGAAAATAAGAGTAATTTTAAAATAAAGGAAAAAAAATTAAATTATAAATCCAATAATATTTTGCTATAAAACATGAAAGGAAAACTTAGCAAATGAATAGATAAATAAAGTGTTATATAATGGTGAAATGATCATCATTGTAAGGTTGAATACCTCAACTCTATGCATATGACTATAAATAAAAGTCATCAAAAGATATTAGACTTAGAAAATTTTAGATAATTAGCAATAGATGACAAACATAACTAGAAATACCTATGTTGCATAAGTGATTACTCAACCGTTAGATAAAGTACCATTGGGTCTATCTGCAAAAACTATATCATCTCAAAGAAATTGTATAAGAAGAATAGATAAATTATTGACTTTAGAATAATACTTTAGTCTCTAAGACCTTTTCATCATTTATCTTCAAATGAATGCTTGATGTCCTTTTATATCCTCAACATTAGTTATGAAATAAGTTATAACCAATTTTAGTTAGTTATTAGTTATTGTTAACTAATTCACGTTTACAAACTCAATTAATTAACTAAATAGTGTGAGAATAAATGAATTAAGACTTTTAATGTCTTAATTTGATCAAGATATTTAATTAAATATACTGGTTACTAACCTTAATGGGTGGAAACCCAAAGTAATTAATAATATAGTAGAATACATAATAATCATAAAACAATAAATCAAAAATTGATAAATCCCACTTATGCTTAAACCATAATGAATTTAAATTAAACTTAAGCATATATAACCATATCAGACTCCAACTTTTTGGTTTTGAGCAAATTATTAAAATTTAAATATCATAGTGAAATATCAAACTCCATGAAAGTTTAGTACTTAAATATAAAGTATCCCTTAGATTACCAATAATCATCTGAGTCAGATAAAACTTTAATTACTAGTTTATATTGTTGATTAAGGCAAATATTATATTCCATTTTTGTAGCAAAGAAATGCAGCAATCTAGTCCCTATATCAGATGTATCATCATCAATTTCCAACTTAACCCTCTTAATCCTCCTAAGTTCATTAGATGCTTCAAGTTTAGCTCTTTTGATGGGAGAACTCTTTTCAACATCTTGATCAAGAATGTCTATAGTTTTCCTTCTATTAACATGTCCCTAACCTCTTAGATTTAACCTTTCCAACCTTAGAAGGGGTTCACTATGGGATCCTACTAGGAGTAACCTCCTACACTTTCCACCAAGGTCTATATTAGATGGAGAAAGTGTGTATGAAAGAGTGGTAATAGTCTTAAGATCCTTTGCATGAGTTATTTCTTTGTCAATTTAGTTTTTATGTTGATTATTGGAAAGTAGGTTGGCTATATATGGTTGATCAACTGATTCTCCTATAAAAATAGGGGGTTTTAATCACAAATAAAGATCATGCTTATGATGATGATCAAAGAATGAGAATAAATACCTTGAGATTGAGAATGGGCTCCAAATATTTGACCTCAAAGCTCCCTATGACCTCTATGGTCTCTAAAACTTCCATAGTCCCTCTCGATAGAAATTTTTTTAGAACATTCCAAAAGCTACGGTTAGAAGCATCAAAATGATTATACATCCTTGTGCCCTATGGAAATATAGATCTAAAATACCCAACATGGGAATTATAACAATTAGAACTTCTGCAATGACTTGAATAACCACCTTAGTTTGACATCTATCCCCATCCTCCATCATTACTATTTTCAGTTAGTTGTTCCCACCCAGACATACTGAAAGAAAAAATAATATAAAAGAAGTACCAAAAATTTAAACTCTAAGACCATGATTATATTTACAGCATAATCTAAAAATATAATACATTCACTATATATAAATCATAAAAATATAAACTTTCATGATTCAAACATATGAAAGTTCGATTCTAATTTTAAAAAAAAACTATCTGAGCACCTATGCATATTATCCACAATCAACTACCATGAAACTCACAAACTATTCATCACATACACTGATTTAAACTATCCAACCACACTAAATATGTTTTAATATTTTAATTAGAATCTTGTTCCAAAAATTAAATCCATTTATAAAACATATGAACATGTTAAACACAACAAACTGAATTTCAACATCTTTGTCTCTTTACAACCTTATCAATATACTATAAATTTCATAAATATTAAAAAAAATTGTATTAGAGACATTATTAATATAAAAACACTACAAACTCATAGAAAATCATTTTAACAATAGTCATCTATATGAACCAACATATCACAAAATTTATGCAACTTATTTAAATCCCAACATTGAATTTGTAATTAACTTGAAATAAAACATTGCAAATCTGAACATGTGATAAATTGAGAAATAAATCTGTAAATAATGAAAATAATCAATGAAAACAAATGAGGCACATTGCACCATTACTAGTGAATGTCAAGTTAATGTCATAAATTTCCATTCTGCGCAATACCTAGAATAAAAATGGTTAAAAACTTAGAAGGGTTTTCATATAATATTTTGATATGAAACTAAAACTAAAACCTATAGAACAAAACCATAGTTTAATACATGCCTGATACCTAAGAGACTTAAAATATGATCAAAAATATTATTTGAAAATTACAACTAAAAACTAATGCATGCAAAAGTTTACATTCATGCCCGTGCAGAGACTATCTAACCTATAAAAGTATCAAACTGAATGATATCATTTATATGAATGGAAAATACCCATGACAAGAAGCTGAGGTCAATTATAACTTCCAACCAAAAACATATCTAAGCCTAAAAATAATCATTCTGTGCAGAATCTCAACTATCCAAACATTATTTATTCACCATGATCCTAATTCATGTATCAATGTTTTTTCATATATCACATACCAAAAAAAATTAGAATTCCTTCTAACTCTCAAGCTAACTAGAGATCTAAAAATAAATATAAACAAAGTCTTTTATTTTCAAAAAAAAATACTTGTATAGGAGATGAAACTCAAATACCTAACCTTAAATCTAAAACTTTCTTCATAATTTTCATTGAACTCATCTCTACAACTCGAATGGCATTGCACCACAACCTCACTTCTACTCTAAGCTTGAAAAATGACACAATGAATGAATAAATAAAATCTTTTATTTTCCACCATTTGAGCCATAACTACTTGAGTTACATGTTCCTTTCCTATTGCTTCACATTTACCAATTATGTTTTAGTGATTACTATGAAAAAATTAGATTACCAGACTTAACTACCCCCTAACCTTCGCCAAGTCCCTTGATTCAAGGTGGTTAGTTGGTAATCAATGCTAACTTGCCACCAAATCCACCATAATCCCTAAGCATTGAGAAAAACTTACAAATATAGTTAATGCCAATGCCAACTCAAACAATGCTTCGATGGGTCCAAGCCCATTAGGTGCCAACTCAACCACCCTTCATGCTACAGTAGAGCCTTAAGATTATTTGTTACCAAAATCACCAATCGACCTAAGTACTCAAACAAAACCTTAAATAATATAGAAAGTCCAAATAATTTCAAACCTTAATACTTGTGCTAACCAACTATCACCTTAGGGAATAAAAACAAATATGATAGGCATAAATCCTCTTTACCATATTTCAATAAACATATTCAAATGAAGGTGACAAAAAAAGGACCCTAAAAATGAAAATTATATTATCCTAAATACCTTTATTTTCATGAAACTTATACTTTTATAGGATATGAAACTCACATACCTGACCTTGAATCCAAAACATTCTTCGTAATTTGCATTCAACCCTAGTCTACAACTTGAATGGTGTCACATCAGAACCTCACTTTCAATCCAATCTTATCAAATGACATAATGAATGAATATAAATAAGATTTTATTTTCCACCCTTTAAGCCATAACTACTTTAGTTTTGTGTTAATTTTCTATTGGTTCACATTTGTCAATCATGTTTTAGTGATTCCTCCAAAAAATTTGACGACCTGCCAAACTTAGATACCTACTAACCTTCATGCCAAAACCTTCACCAAGTCTCATGATTCAAGGTTTTTAGTTGATAATCAATGAAAAATTTCCACCAAATCCACCATAATCCCAAAGAATCAAGAAAAACTTTAGAATATAGTTAATGCCAATGGCAACTCAAATAATTTTTTAATGGATCTAGGCCCATTAGGTGCAAACTTAGCCACCCTTCATGCTACATTAGAGCCTTAGGATTATTTTTTTACCAAAATCACCAATTAACATAAATCCTCAAACAAACCTTTTGATAATATACATAGTTTGAAAATTTTCAATCCTTAATACTTATGCTAACCAACATTCACCTTAGGGAATAAAAACAAATATTATAGGCATAAATTCTCACTATCATATTTTAAGATATTTTTTCAAATGAAGGTGATAAAAAATAACCCTAATAATGATAATTATATTCTCCTAAATACTTTTCATCGACTAAATACTTGTGTTGATCATAATGACAATCAATTTTGAGTTTTCTTTGAATCTTGACAATTACTTAGATTGTTAATGATACAACCATACATTTAGATAATCAAGAAAAATAAATTGTAAGCTGATGAAGAAGTGTGATAGAAACATCATACCATAACATCATCATCTATTCTATTTCAATAAATATATCAATGGAAAAAAGCGTCATAAACCAACTAATCTGATCAAAATGAACTTTGAATATCATTTAAACTTTATGAATAATTGATACAAAAATAAATCAATTAAATGAGCACCATTGAACCATCAAAGTCAAACTGTAACATCCATCTATAAATGAATTTCAATACCATATCAAATATACCATCTAAATGACTAAGACTAAGAAAAACATGTCTACTATAACTATCAAATAGTCTGAATCATATATGCATATTTTATTCATTTATCCATCATGTTTTTCAAAACCATTAAAACATAAATAAAATCACTGAATAATCATTAGAATTTCATAATTAAATATGCACTTACAATATTATCAATCAATAGGGTCCCTGACAAACTTTTAGGATTTATGACATAGTCATCCCTATGACAGCAAGTGTAGATTTGAAAAATTAAGGAGTGGTGTAGAAAATAGTCATAACATTAGCAACCTTGGTAGTCAATTTTGTAAAACAAATTTGATTGGCAACATATTTGCCTATAATATATAATACTATTTTCATCTTGAGAGTGTGATATAGGAAAATCATTTCTCAATTAGCTAAGCACAAACCCCTTAAATGATGAATTTAGTAATGGATCGAGTGTTTGGCTAGCATAGCACAAAGAAAACAAAAATAATTAATAAGTTAATTAAGTCTGGATGCATAAATAATTATAAATGCCTTAAGAAAAAATATGAAAATGAATTAACACTCCTACAATCAAATATAAATGAGTCATATTATTCATTAATTATGAGTCTGAATTTGTAAGAATATTTTTAAAAATGAATGATAATTACAACACTCTTTTCAGATTTTTATATTCTTCCTCCATATGTGATCTTTCTCATTCTAAAATCCTTCATTGATTATCTAAATAACAAACACAAAAAACCAATAGAAAAGGAAAATAAAACAAATGGAAAAGAAAACAAACCAAAAATAAATTAGAAAACAAAAGAAAAAGAAAAAAACAAACAAATAGCTAATCATAAAATAACTTTAGATGATGGCCATTAATTGAATAACGTAACCAATATCCTTCAATATATTTAAGATTAAAAGCGTTATTTTCAAGAACTGTAGTAATTTTATAAGGTTAAAGCCACAATGCATCAAATTTATGGTATTTTCAAAGATCTTCATGAGCTTTATCCTAATATAATACTAATCTATCAACTTTAAATTTTTTTCCAAACACATTTATATCAAAAAAAATCTTTAGCAATTTCTTAGCCTTTTTTAACTTTTGTAGTGCAATTACTTTGGATTCATCAAGTTCTATCAAATCATGCATCCTTTGTTTGATTAAATTTGTATCTTTAGCTATATATATTAAGGCAGTCCTTGTTGAATATATCTAAAATTCTGTAGGTAAAGTAGCTTCAAATCCATATGCTAACATGAAAAGAGACTAACCAGTCACTACTTTAATAATAGTTATATTAGCCCAAAAGACTTCAAAAATCTTAAGATGCCAATTCCTTTTGTTGTCACAAACTAACTTTCTCATAATAGAAATAATGTTTTTATTAGTGGACTCAGATTGTGTATTTCCTCATGGATAATATTTTGATGAATGGTTGGAAATGATAGAATATTTTCTTAGAAAATTTTAAAACTCGTTTGAGATAAATTATGGTCTATTATCAGAAATAATCTCATATGAAACTCCAAACCTAGAGAAAATTTGATTTAAAAAAAATGAAATTACTTCACCTATCACTGAACTCTTAAGAGCTTTGGCTTCAATCTATTTGGTGAAATAATCTATGTCTATCAAAATATATCTTTGACATGTAGATGAAGGTTGATGAATGTTTGAAATAAATTCCATGCCCCATTTAGTAAAATGTTTCTTTGTAAATAACCAGGTATAAAGGCATCACATGCAATCCATCCCTCCCAAAAAAGAAATTTCACAAAGCATACAAAAACAGACCAATTTATAAGCATCCTATAATAAAGTGGGTCAAGAATAAATATCTCTTAAAATTTTATAATTTATTTTTTTTGTAGCATAATTTTCACTGCAGCTTCCTTCATGACAACCCCTAAGAACCTTCTGAGTTTGATCATGAGTAAGACATCTTAATAAAACACCATCATGATTACAATAAAATAGAAATATTTCTAATAATAAAAATTCTAATGTCTTTAACCATAAGGAATATATTTCCTTCATATTTAAGTTATTAGGATAAGATTGATTTTAAAAATAATAAACCAAATCATGATACCAGTCATCTTCAGCCAATAAACAGTCCCAAGCTTTCAGTTTATGTCCAAACTTTTTGTTTTTAAAAATTTAACAAATTTCATTATTTTAATGTGTGGTTTTGTATTCAAATTTTCATCAACATAAATAACTAAAACATTAATGTTTTAGGTAGCATTTTTATCTAAGTGTTTATCTAATTCATTTCCCTTAATAGTATTTGATGTCTCAAATTTGAGGTCCAATTCTTCAATACATAAAATCCACTTATCGAGTCTACCTTGAATAGTTGGCAATTTAAAAGATATGATAGAATAGGTACATTAGATAACACAAGATTTTTATTTCCCATTAGAAAATATCTAAACTTAATTAATGAAGAAAAAAGACAGAAAACAAAAGTTTTAAAGAGAGGTTGCCAAGTTTCTATATATTTTCAAACTTGACTCATATAAAAAATAAGTTTTTCCTCATTATTTCAAAATTTTATGTAATTACAACTCCTATAAATGTTTTTTGACATTAACATAGATGATAAATGATTTATTTAAATCAGGGTTGGCAAGAATAGGCACACTTTTTATAGCATTCTTAATAGAATTAAAAGCTAAATCATCATTTTCATCCTAAATGTAAATCTTATCTTTCTTTAATAAAAATTGTAATGGGTAAGATTTATCAGTGAAATCAAAAATAAATTTTCTAAAAAAATTTATTTTACCAAATGAAAATCTTAAACTTGACTGATCTTTAAGAGGAGGTAATTTCTTTATTGCTTTATCACATTCATGGTCAAAAGAAATACCTTCTTTATAAATTATATGACCTAACAATTTTCCTTCAATTACACAAAAAATGGACTTTTTAGGATTTAGAGAAATTTTAAACTTTATACATCTTATGAAAACTTCATGAAGATGATCTAAAAGATTTTTATTTTATTGGAATGAATACTGAGGCCATCTAATTAAAATTGAATGATTATGCCTATCAAATCATCAAAAGCAACATGCATAGACCTTTAAAAAGTGGATCCTACATTAATTAAACTAAAAGGCATCGAATTTTAAGAAAATGTACCTATATGCATGTTAAAAGTAGTTTTATGTCTATCGTCAAGATTTAAGAAAATTTGACTATACCCTGAAAAACTATTTTTTTAAAAACATCGTTTCAGATCCAGTAATCTATTGTATAATATGATCAATACTTGGTAAAGGAAAATTATCTTTCACACTTACTTTATTCAAAGCTCTAAAATAAACATAAAGTCTAATATCACTATTCTTCTTTCATACAAGTACAAGATTAGCCACCCATTCAAAATATGTTATAGAAAAAATGACACCAGCTTCAATCCTTTTGTCTAGCTCTTTGTTAATGGTGTCCTTTAAAAAAGGGCTAATGCTTCATACTTTCTACTTCATAGGTTTGATGCCTAGCTTAATTGGAATATCATGTTTAATAATATATGTATCATAACCTCTAAGATCCTTGTAAGACCATGCAAATCTATACATAAAATCTTTAAAAAGTTTAATTAATTTATTTTTTTCATTTTCACTTACTTGGATCCCTAAATAGACATACTTAGTATCATCTTAGTGCCTAAATTTATGAGAATGGTTTCACCTATGATCATTCTTGATGGTTTTTTGGTTCTAGTGAAATTTGGATGGTCATTATGTAAAAACATAGATTCTAAACTTATTAAACTATCAAGTAATTTATTAGACCTTACCTGTAAATAATCTCCATAATTAAGTACATAATCATCATGATCAAAGTAATTCCCTTCGAAAAATGAGTGTATATGTTCATCACAACTAAAAACTAGTTAATTATCCTTCAAATAAGGTATCTTAGGATGGAAAATTTCAACTAGAAAAAAATTAACTATGGGTTCAAATTCATTCAGATTGGGATTAGAAGCATAAACTGCAAGTTTATCTTCTCCTATGTTAAATTCACTGAGAACATGAGTAATATTGAAGGTTTCAAAAATTTTAATCAATGCCCAAATCTTTTGAGTGTAACAATGCAAATGTGTTTAATTAGATTTATATATTTTTTTTAATTTATCTCACTATTAACTTTGAGTCTCTAGGAACGTCCAAATGTTTAACATTCAATTATATAGCTTTCTCTAATCTCGAACATAATGCTCCAAATTCTACTATGTTATTACTTTTTTCGAAAGACAATTTATAAGCATAACAAAATATCTTACCAATTGGAGATATGAGACTAATATCATCACCAATACCTTGTTGAGAACAAGCTCCATCAAAGTAAAGAGACCATAAAATATTTCTTTTAAATACTTTTTCATGCTAATTTTTTGGTTCATCAACACTAAACAATTCATAAGTCCCAATACCTGTTTCTATTTAGGAAATACTAAATGAAGAAGGATATTTATTTGAAGTACCATAAAAATCTTCTCTTTTAATAAATGCAATCTCATTATTAACTAGAATCTAAGTCACATCTTTACCAACAAATGCTCCAGTTACCTTTGACCAATCTCTTCCTAATAACGTTGCATAATTACTAGAAATATATAAGACCTAAATATTGGTAATAAAACTAATATTATCATCATGTGAAATCTTGATAACTATTTCACAAAACTTACCACAACTTTTGGTTTGTCTATAATCAAAACTAGTAAGTTTTTTGTTATCTACTTCATAAGAGATACATAATTTATCAATAGTACATTTAGGCATGATATTATTTGAAGTACCAATATCCCAAATATAATTATGAATTATTTTATTTCCAATCTTAACCATGACATATAAAGGGGGAATATAATCAATAGGAGGATCAAACTAATGACAATAGATACACTCAAAATTATTTTCCTCTTGTAGACTTACATCAGTTCTTCGATTTTTAACTACCTCATTAATCTTATCTGATTGTCCAAGAAGAATATCAGCCTACAACAATGAAAATATAGATTTAATGGTTGATAAATTATTAATTATGTTATAATTTTTAGCATTTGTTTGTCTAAAATTATTAGATTTATAATGTTGATACTGTGTGTTAATATATCTAGTTACAAAAGGAACATTTTGATCATCTTTATTATTATCATTTTGATATATTTTATTCTTATCATTTGAAAAAAGTTCATCACTTACTGTTTTAGTATTGTAAGGGGATTTATAATCTTTATTTCTAGTATTTATAACATAGACATTTTTTTTGAATAATCATCAAGAGAATTTACATTATATATTTAATCATTAGTTATTTTTTTCTTTCCATGTAAACGATACCTTTTAAACTTAATAACATCTTCACATATTGAAATATTATGGTCAAGTTCACAAACATTAAAATAATCAGAAATATTAACATCTTTCATGTTTTTATGTGAAAAAGAAAGCTTATCATTAAGTTGTCTCTTAACATCAACTAACTCATTACCAAAAATTTGGATTGCTTTTAATATTTTAGCATTAACTAAATTCAAACCTATGGTAGATCTATCTTTAAAACCTACTTGTTTCAGATTTTTCTCATAATCAATACAAAATATTATGGTCTGATCATACTCAACCATATCTTTATCCTCTAATGCCATTTTGTATTTTAAGGGTAAATCATTGCAAAAATTAAGTCTAGACAACATTTTAGAAGGCCTAAGATCACCGAGAATCTTTTGACATAACTTGGTGAACCTAGAAACAAAATGATCCAGGGTTTCCCCTCAATCTAAAAAATATTTGAAAGATCATTAAATAAATACAATGTTTTCTTACCTTTATCAATGAATAATTCTAACCATTCCTCTACATCATTCCAATTATCAATCATTTTTGTAGGTAGACTAACAAATGCTTGATAAGTCTTTCCTTCTAATGTTTGCACAAAAACCTCTAAATAAATCTTCTCAGTAGTTATCCCAATAGTGGAAAAAATTAATCTAATGGGTTATAAGTGATTTTCCTAAGAGTCTCCAATAGTACCAAAAAAATTTGGTATATTTAATTTTTTAAGAGAAAACAACTTACCTAGATAATTTATGACATTGATTGTGTTTACATAAAGCCAAGGAGATATAGCTATCTGAAATTATTAATAAACTTCTTCTTCATATTAACCTTCCAAATTATATTTATCTATTATTATACAATCCATTAATATCTTCTAATATTTGTTCTTTCACTAATTGTTCTCCCTCTGATTGATTTCCCTCCAATTGATTCCTGGCTGGTGGGTTTCCAACAATCTGATGTGCCATTAGAAATTTAAACATATTCTATTTGAGAGATGATTATTTTGTACCTAAATTTTTTGACTTAAATGTTGATTAGATAAATGAGTTGTAATAGGCTCAACAAAATTATCAAAATCAAAAGAGTAAAAAAGATAACAAATTCTAGGACTAAGATTAGCAGCTAACACTTTTGTTCTAGTTTCTCTGATTCTCCTATTAAAATTTATTATATCCTATTGAATTTCATGTGTCAAATTAGAATAGAAATTGATTTCAAATTCTTAAATGTTTAATTCTTTAATAATAACTTTAATAACTTAAGGAAGGTCTTCAGGATGATTATACCAAGTAAAACACATCAAACTAAAAGCAATATCAGCTTGATCTTCTTCTACATTAAAAATGGGTTGAATAATAGTATTTTTTTCATCTCTAAGTACTATTATCAAATAAAATATATTTTAAAAGAATTTTCCCAGTAGAATCACCAAATTTGTTGATGATGAAAAATGTTTCGTAAATGAATTAACCTTTCACCTATCAAAAAGGTCAAGTTGGAATCACACCAGTCTAATCATAGGGGGTCTAAAGGATCATCTAAGATCCTAAAGATGTGAGTGATTTTTATTATAAATTTTGTTAAAATAATCAATAAATTATTTAGATAACTTATTCCATTATCATAATAAAAATCTTTTATAGAAATAAGAATCAGTTAGAAATAGAAATCTATAATCTATTCTCTCTAATACATAAAACCTATTAATTAGACAATCTCTTGAAAAATATAAATCTGATTTTAAATGTATATATATTTTTATATGAACTTTATTATTTTTCAATATTTTAAAGATTAATTGTAAGAGATATAATCTAAAACAAAATGAGAAAGAAAGGAACAACAAACAAAATAGAAAGAAATAAAACAAAATAAAAAATAAAGTTAATGAAAAATAAACTAAGATTTAAAACCTATAAAATCTAAACAATTCTAAAGGCAAATAACCCTAAACTTGTAAAAGTAAAAGTATAAACTAAAACAATCTATTAGAATAATAAAAATTAAATGAACTAAAAATAATTTAGGACTAACCTAACTAAAAGGAAAAGTAAACTATAAAAGTTATTAAGAAACACATAAATAATAAAACCAATAAAAAAGTAAAAACTAGAAAAACTTTAAACTAATAATTAAATTAATAACTACTAGTAGTCTAAATAAAATAAAAGCTCTTAAGGAAACTATTTAAATAATTAAAACAAGACAATAAATTAGAATATATCTAACAAAAGGAAAGATCTAGAAGAAAACTATAAATCTATTATATTAGAAAGAGTTAATTTTACAAAAGAGTTTTGATTCTCAAAATGAGAGTCATCATATCATAAAGGAAAGAAAATTTAAATTAGAAATACAATAATCTTTGATTACAAAACTTGAAAGAATAACTCAGAAATTAAATAGATCAATAAAGTGTCATTGAAAGACAAAATGATCATCATTTTCAAGTTGACTACTTCAACTATGTGCATAAGAATTTAAATAACAGTCATCAAAAGATATTAGACTTGGAAAAATTTAGATAATTAGTAATATATGATAAATATAACTAGATATACCTATGTTACATAAGCGATTATTCAACTGTCAAATAAATTACCATTAGATCTATCTTTAAAAGTTGTGTCGTCTCAAAAAAATTGCATAGAAAGAAGAGATAAATTATTGACATTAGATTAATACTTCAGTCTCCAATACCTATTCAACTTTTGTCTTCAAATGAATGCTTGATCTCCTTTTATATCCTCAACTTTAGTTATTAAATAAGTTATAACCAATTTTATTTAGTTATTAGTTATTGTTAACTAATTCACTTCTACAAAGTCAATTAATTAATTAAATAGTGTGAGGATGAATTAGTTAAATTTTTAAAGTCTTAATTTGATCAAGATATGTAATTAAATAGACCAGGTAGTAAAATTAATGGGTTGAGACCTAAATTAATTAATAATATAGTGGGATACATAATAAACATAGAATAATAAATCAAAAATTGATAAAGCCCACTTATGCTTAAACCATAATGCATTTAAATTAAACTTAAGAATATATAACCACATCAAACTCAGATTTATTTCATTTGACCAAAGTTCTCAAAATTATCAAAATTGAAGTATCATAGTGAAATATCAAACTGCATGAAAAGTTGAGTACTTAAACAAAAATTATCCCTTAGATGACTAGTAATCATCTGAATCAAATAAAACTTTAATTACTAGTTTATCTTTCTGATTAAGTCAAACATTATATTTGATTTTTATAGTAGTGAATGTAGAAATCTATCCCCTATATTATATGTATCATCATCAATTTATAATGTAACCCTCTTTATGCTCCTTAGTTTACTAGATGTGTTTAGCTCTTTTCATTGTATAACTCTTTTCAATAGCCTAATCATGAATGTATATGGCTTTCCATCTATTAACATATCCTTGACCTCATAGATTCAAATTTTTAGACCTCAGAAGCAGTTCACTATGGACTCTTGACAACCATAACCTAATACACTTTCCACAAGGGTCTACATTAGATGAAGCAAGTGTGTCTGAAAGATTGGCAACTTTCCTAAGATCCTTGGCATGAGTTATTTCTAAATCAAGCTGGTTTTTAGGCTGATTATTAGGAAGTTAGTTTCTTGAAATTGGTTGATCCATTAGTTATCTTCTAAAAATATGGGGTTGCAATTGAAAATAAAGATCAGGATCAAAATGATGCTGAAGGAAATGAGAACTACCTTGGGAAATTGAGAATGGGCTCCAAATCTTTGAACTCAAAATCCTCTATGACCTCTATGGTCTCTAAAACCACCATATCCCCTCTAGATAGGAAAAATGTTCAAAACATTCCAAAACTCAAGGTTAGAAACATAAAAATGAATAGACATCCTTGTGTCCTGATGAAATCTAGGTCAACAATGACTAGCACAAAAACTAGTCCTAGTATAACTTCTACTATGACTTGGCTAACCACCTCAGTTTGACATCTATCCCCATCCTCAACTATTATTATTTTTAGTTGGTTGTTCCCACCTAAGCATATTGAAAAAAAAAATCTAAAAGAAGTGCCAAAATTCAAACTCTGAGACCATGATTATATTTACAACATAATTTTAAAATATAATGCATTCGCTATATCTGAATCATAAAAATATAAACTTTCAAGATTCAAACATATGAAATTCTAATTCCAATTTTATAAAAAACTATCTGAGTGTTAAGCATGGTATATACTAAGAAGGGAGGGTGAATCAGTATATAATATATCTTATAAATATTTTCCTTAATCAAATTCCACTTAACCATATATTCAAGTTATGAATTAAAATTGAAATAATATGCACCACATGAGAGAGAGAGAGAGAGAGAGAGAGAGAGAGAGAGAGAGAGAGAGAGAGAGAGAGAGAGAGAGAGACCATATTTTTACGTAGAAACCCAAAGTAGGAAAAACCATAGAGAAAAATCTTGAGTATATGAAAGAGTACCACCTCAAATTACAAAGTTCACAAGAACCAACATACAAAAGCAACAACCACTTTACCGAGTACCAACATAGCAACTATATTTTACTACCAACCCATAGGGGGACCAGCCCCTTGCAAAGATTTGTGAGCACCAACCCATAGGAGTATCAACTGTGCTTATGTATAAAACATGACTATCTCTCAATGTTGCTTTCTCAAAAAATGGTAGAAATCTATAATATATCTTTCTATTCTCTCCTCTTTTCTTGTATAAAATAATTAGAAACCATGAACTCTCTTACATATTATAAATGGCTTCTTAATCCCTTAGTGATAGCTTTTCAAATGACCTTTGGCATTCATCCTTTATGACCCTTCACTTACGAAAAATGGTGTCAAACTTGCATGACCCTTCAAATCCTTGTATTCGAAAAGTCATATGTAAACGCTTCTTAAGAAAATGTGTCATCTATTTTTTTGTCTTTATCTTGGTGATATTTCAAATTCCTTAAGGTGACTCTTTATGAAAATATGTGCCATACCCTCTTTTGTCATCACTTGGTGATCTTGGAATTACTCAAGATGAGTCCTCATGGGAAAATTCATCCCATTCCTCTTTTGTGTTTACCCCATGACTCTTTTAATTCTCTATGGGCCCACTTATGACTTTTATACAACCAAAAATATAATAGTTAATATTAAATAAATACCAACATATTTTAGCCAAAAATTGAACATTAAAAAAATCTTTAGACAATAAATGTTATAGGGCCTTTATCACCAATGCTAGACCTTTGACATCAATAAAAATATTTCTAACAATATCCCCGTTTGTCATTGATGGAAACATAAAAATAAAATTGCCACATCCGAAAACATGTACTGCATATCCCAACTTGAACATGCTACCATTTGAAAAACATATAGTAACTCCCCCTTACTATAACATCCTGTACCTATTCTTTATACATATTTATACACCTATTTTTGCACTTATTTCTATTCTTCTCTCCCTTTGACATCAATGGAAAAGGGTCTATCTTGGAGCTAACACTTAGCTCCCCCTCAACTGATGTTGATTCTCAATGGCATGGAGTAAAAAAAATTAATCCCAACTTCTCCTATGGATACTCGAATGTGTCTTTTGGTAGATCTTTTGTGAAAATATCTACAATCTATTGTATAGTACTAATATATTCTATCGTAACCTACTGATCTACAACCTACTCTCTCATGAAGTGATATCTAATAGGAATATTTTTGTTCTTAAATGAATCACCAGATTATTATAAACATTAATATCACTTGTGTTGTGATAAAAAATAGAAGTAAGTTCATCATATTTTAACTTGATATCTTCCAAAGCTTGCTTCATTCAAAGCACTTGAATACAACACAATACCACTATAATATATTCTAATTTAGCTAAAAAAAGTGATATTAAATTATACAATTTGCTTGGCCATGATACTAAGCTATCACTGAAGAAGAAATATCCTCTACTTGTACTCTTTCTATCATCCATATACCCTACCCAATCTAAATTTATATAAACAACCAATGTGAAATCTCTATTTATCGGATACCATAATCCAATATCCAATATCCCCATGACACATCTGAATATTCTCTTCACTAAGTAAACATGACTCTCCTTTGGGGCTGCCTGATATCTCACAACCATGTCTACTACATACATGATGTCTAGCCTCAATGCTATCAAATATAAAAGACTACCAATCATATATCTATACAAATATTGATCCAGAATAGGTGAATCTTCATCCTTACTAACCTTGTTCTGTATACACATTGGTCTGCCAACTAGTGCAAAATCCTCAAAACTATTTTTTTTAAATCTTTCCTTGGAATACTTACTTTGAGATATGAAAATTCCTTTATCTGATTGAAATATTTGTAACTGTAAGAAAAATGACAATTCTCCAAGCATAGACATCTCAATTTCTTTTGAATATTATCAAATAATTCTTTTGTCATCTAAATTTACCACAACAACCAATTGATTCTCACCTTTTCTTTATGTAAAGATTACTATCAATAAAACCTCTCCTAAAACCTTGATCTTACAGGTACTTATCAAGTTTTACATACCAAGGTCTGGGAGCTTGTTTCAATCCATACAGTGCTTTCTTCAATCTACATACATGGCTACTATCATTTGAGAGAATAAATCCCTCAAGATTCTCAACGTAGACCTCTTCTTATAGATTCCCATTTATAAAGGCAGACTTGGTATCCATCTGAAATACTTTCAAAATTTTAAATGTTGCATATGTAAGAAACATTATAATAGCCTCTATGCTTGCCATTGGTGAAAACATTTCTTCAAAATATATTCCCTCAATCTAAGCATATCCTTTACATAATAACTATTCTTTATTCCTGGTAACCTCATCATTTTCATTTAACTTATTTATATATACCTATTCTATTCCTATCACATTGTGATCTTTTGGTCTAAGCACTAATTCCCAAGTATTATTCTTTTCTATCTGATTTAATTCTTCATCCATTGCCTTAACCCAAGGCTCATCATGTTTAGCTTCTAAAAAAGTTCTAGGATAAATTTTGGATAAAAAAGAGAAATTAACTTGTTAAAATTCACTTAACATCATTTTTTTGGTGTGAACTCCATTTATTTTCCTAATGATGTCACTTTAATTATGATTTCTCTAGACATATTTGGATGGGGTTGTGATGATCTTTTTCTCCTTCATCTCATCTTTATCTTATTATTCAAAATCTTCTTATTCAATGATTGTTGGAGTGTCTACTAGATCACTATCTCTTTGTTCCACATCTTCATCTATTCTGACACTTTTACTTTCAATAATCTTCTTGGTTATTTTGTTATAACATTTACAACCTTTACTTTTACAAGAATATCCAAAGAATATACCTTCATCTACTCTACATTCAAACTTACCAAGTTTTTTATCAGTTCTCTTAATGAAGCATTTGGTACTGAAAATTCTTAAATAATCAACTATAGTTGGTTTTTCTTTCCATAGCTATAGGGAGTCTTGTCATTGTTGACTCTCAACAATGCTCTGTAATGGATATGCACTATTTTACCTACTACCTCTCTCCAATATTTACCTAGTATTTTGAATTCATTTAACATTATCCTCACCATTTTTTAAACTATTATGTTTCTCTGCTCAACTACTTCATTTTACTATGGAGTTCTGATTGGTAAATAATGTCTCTTTATCCTATGGTCTTCATAATACTCAATAAATTGATTTGACATGAATTCCTCTCCTTGATCTGATTTTAAGCACTTGATTTTTAAGCCAATTTCATTCTCAAATAAATCTTTAAATTCTTTGAAATGTCTAAAATCTTCTAATTTTTTTCTTCAAAAGATCACCCAAGTCATACTATAAAATCATCAATAAGCAACATGAATTATTTTCCATCTTGATCACTTTGAGTTATCATAGGTCCACACAAACTAGTGTGAACAAGATCTAACATCTAATTAGTCGAGTATTATTTTTTCTTGAACCATCTTCTATCCTTCTTTCCATGATGACAAGGTTCACAAAGTGTGTTGGAGGGCTTTGTATTCTTTGAAATATCTATAAATGGTTGATTTTTGCTGTTGTTGACAATATTGTCAAAATTTATGTGTCACATTCTCTTGTGCCATATCCAACTTTCCTCAACTTGACTCAAACAACATTTTTGACCTTTGATATCTAAAAACATATATAGATTGTTACCTATCCTCTGAGCATCTATAATTCAATACATATGAATATTTTCTCCTAATTTTAAAACCTTTTGTATAAAACTTTAGTATGTGTCCTTGATCACACATTTGACTTATACTCAAAATATTATTCTTAAGACCTTTTACATATATAACATTTTTATTCTTAGTTCTACCAGTATCCAAACTTAGTGCACCTTTTCTAGCAATTTTAGTAGTAGTATTGTCTATAAGTTTCACTATGCCATAATTGATATTCTTTAGAGTTATGAACTTCATCTTGTCTAATTTCATGTTCCTTGAATATTTGCTATTATTTAACCATGTATTTTCTTCATTTATTGCATGCAATGTTGTCTAGACAACCATATACTTTTTAAGTTGTTTATTCTACCATAAACCTATCTGAACTTTCTTCTTGATGAATGGAGCCTTTAAACTCTGGTCCTTCTTGAATGAATTGAACACACTTCTATATTACCAAGCTATGTGTCCAAATTTATTACACTTGTAACATATTATGGACTCTTTATTAAATCCTGATAAAGGAGTAAAAGAGTTGTGGCTTCTACCTGAATCTATGAGTTTTCTCCTCTTTGTTTATGAAATTCTTAGCCCATTTCTGACATTCTATTTTCTTATGACCATATCCATTACATTAAAAATAATAACCATAAAAATATAACTGGTTTGTGTATCTATGACATGATTGCCTTTTCTAGCTATGTTCCTTCCAACATTCTTTGTTTGAAATGTCCTATGTATTCTTAACTTCTTTCCTTTTCAATTCCTCTTTCGTAAGAGATTCAACATAGCTCTTTTATTTTTATGTGTTACCTTGTCTATGAAATTAGTGTCCTCCCCTTTTTCTTTTTCAAATCCTATACCTATCATATTTGATACTTGAATTTTTAATATCTTATCTAATATATTAGTACCATTCTTAAATTTTGAATCATTGGATGCTCTATCATTGACTACTTTATTTTCTTCTCAAGATCTACTTTTAAAGACGTAATTTCAACAATATACCTTTCACAATCTTCACTTACTTTTTGCAACTAAAATTTTAGATCTTCTTCAATCTTTTTGGCTTCTTCAATGTGTGCTTATAGACCTTCAATTATTTATTTTGACTCTTTTTTAATATTTTTGATATAGAACTTCAATATTTAATTCTTATGAATCACAAATGAGTTCTCCTTCTAGATTCACTTTGGATTAATCCTATTATTCTTCTTGATCATTTATACTTTTGGTTGTAGAGGCATCTTCATGTATGGCCATGAATAGAATCTCTTCTTATAAATCACTGAATCCACTATCTTTGACTTAGCTAAGATATTTAGAATATAAAATCTTCTTCTCGAATCCATTCTTAAATTTTTGTTTGAAATTATTATTATATGTAGACTTTCCTTCTTCATTGTCACCATTACCCTTATCTAGGCACTTAGCTACAAAATGCCTAATCTTTCCACAATTAAAATATTTGAAAGGCAATTTTTTTGGTATTTACATGTGCCTTTTTTTGGCTTACAAATGAAAAGAGCTTAGTTTTCATCTTTATCATCACTATAAATGTCACTTGATTCTTTAATCTTAGCCTTATCTTTCTTTGATGTCTTGAAAGTAGCTTCCCTTTTTTACGGTTTCTCTTGTTTGGTTTGCATCTCATATACTATAAGAATACCATGTAGTTCATATTTCTTTAGCTTGGCTAGATCTGTCATCTCCTTGATTGTCAAAACCTTTGCATCATATCTTATTGGTAGAGATCTCAAAACCTTTTTCACCACCATTGATTCTTATATCTTTTCTCTAAGGCCTTGCATATGATTAATTATTTGACCAACCCACAAAGGATAACTCACTATATTTTATTCCTATTTCATTTTCAAACTCTCAAACTATCTTCTAAAAGTCTAGAGCTTAGCTTGATGAACCTTTCCATCACCTTTGTAAATATTTTCAAGTATTACCCAAGTCTCATGAGTATATTTTAATTGCATAACATTAACAAATTTTGATTCACATAAACAACATAATAACATTTAAAGCTATAACATTATTTTTAGTTGCCTTCTTTTCTATGAAAGTAATCACAAGTGTTTGTGGCTCTTAGTATTTCTCCACAAATTATTTCTAAATGTCAAATCCAAGAGACATCAAATAAGTCCTCATCCTTATTCTCCAAAAATCATAGTTTGTCCCATCAAGAAAAGGTGCCTTATTTGTAGAAAAATCTTCATGTGATCCAGCCATCATGATTTTCCCAATCTACCTTCAAGCTATAAAACTCATTCAAAGATAACCTGCTCTGATACCAATTATTAAGCATGAGATATACTGAGAGAGGTGGTGAATCAGTATATCATATATCTTATAAATCTTTTAATTAATCAAACTCTACTTAACCATACATTCAAGATATGTAATAAAACCAAAATAATATGCACCACACGAGAGAGAGAGAGAGAGAGAGAGAGAGAGAGAGAGAGAGAGAGAGAGAGAGAGAGAGAGAGAGAGAGAGAGTAGATTTTTATGTGGAAACCAAAAGTGGAGAAAACCATGAAGAATAATGGTAAGTATATGAAAGAACACCAACTCAAATTACAAAGTTTGTAAGCACCAAATTTCAAGAGCACCAACCCCTTTCCTGAGCACCAACATAAAAAGTATTTGTGAGCACCAACCCATAAGATCACCAACCTCTCTTTTGTATAATACATAGCTATCTCTCAATTTTACTTTCTCAACAAATGATAGAACTCTACAATATCTCTTCCTATTCTCTCTTCTTTTCTTATATTAAATAATTAAAATCCATGTACTCTCTTGCATATTATAATTGGTTTTTCAAGCCTTCGTTTATATATTTTTGAATGACCTTTGGAATTCATTCTTTATGACCCTTCACTCCTCATGGAAAATGGTGTCAAACTTGCATGACCATTCAAATCCTTGTATTTGAAAATTCATATGGTGAGCTTTCATAAGCGAATGCATTCTTTCCTTTTTCATTTTTATCTTAGTAGCCTTTCAAATTATTTAAGGTGACTCTTCATGGAGAAATGTGCCATACCCTCTTTTTCCTTCACTTTGTGACTCTTGAAATTCCTTCAGATGACTCTTCATTAAAAAATGTGTCCCATTCCTCTTTTGTCTTTCCCCCATGACTCTTTGACTTCTCCATGGGCCCTCTTTTGACTTTTAAGCAATCAAAAATATATTTATTAATATTAAATAAATATCATCACATTTTAGCTAAAATATGAACATTAAAAACATTTTTATACAATAAATGGTATAGGGCCTTTATCAATGATCCTAGACATTTGACATTAATGACAATATTTCCAACACTAAGAACCTACGTATATTATCCACAATCAACTGCCATGAAACTCATAAACTAATGATCACATACACTAATTCAAACTACCTAGCACACACTAACTATGTTTTAATATTTTAACCATAATCTTGTTTTAAAAATTAAATCCATTTTTAAAACATATTAGCATATTAAACACAACAAACTCAATTTCGCCATCTTTGTGTCTTTAAAACCTTTTCAATATAGTGTAAATTATATAAACATTAGAATTTATTTTATATTGGAGACATTCTAATTCTCAAAGTACTAGAAACTCACTTTCATGATAGTCTTCTGTACGAACCAAATTGTACATAAGAAAATCATGCAACTAATCAAACCCAACATATCAAAAAAAATTAGTAACCTATTTAAATATCAACGTTGAATTTAAAACTAACTTGAAACAAAACTTCATAAATTCAAAAATGTGATAAACTAAGAAATAAAACCCTTAAAAATTAAAATAATTGATGAAAATAAATTAGTCACATTGCACCATTACCAATGAATCTTAAGCTAAAGTCACATATTTCCATTCTGCTCAATACCCAAAAAATTGTTGGAAACTAAGAAGGGTTTTCATATAATATTTTGACATGAAACTAAAATTAAAACCTATAAAATAACACCTTATTTTAAGACAAGCCTGATACCAAAGAGACTTAAACTATGACCAAAAAGTTCCTTTGAAAATTACAACTAAAAACTAATGCATGTAATATTTTATATTCATGCCCTTGTAGAGACTATCTGACCTAAAAAAGTGTCAAACTTAAAGATATGAGTTTTATGCATGAAAAATACCCATGACACGAAGTCGAGATCAAAGATAACTTCCAACCCAAAACTTATCTGAGACTTAAAATAATCATTCCATGCAGAATCTCAACTATCCAAAAATTATTTATTCACCATGCTCCTACATTACTTATGAAAAAAATTTCATATATCACATACCAAAATTTTTGAGAATTCTTTATAACTTCCCAAACTATCCAAAGATCTAAAGTTGAAGCTAAACAAAGACCTTCTTTATTTTCATGAAATTTATAGTTCCATTGGAGATAAAACTCCCATACTTGATCTTGAATCCAAAACATTGATCACAATTTGCATTCAACTCCTCTATAGAACTCAAATGGCATCACACTAGAACCTTGTTTCTATTCCAAACATGCTAAATGACATAATGGATGGAAAAATAAGCTTTTATTTTCCACCTTTCGAGCCCTAACTACTTGATTTACATGTTCTTTTCCTATTGTTTCACATTTAACAATCATGTTTTAGGGATTCCTCTAAAAAATTGATGGACTAGTAGACCTAGCTACCTACTAACCTTCAATCTAGAAACCTTCACCAAGTATCATGATTTGAGGTGGTCAGTTGGTAATAAATGGCTACTTTCCACCAAATCTAACATAATCCTAAAGTATCAAGACACACTTATGAATATATTTAATGTCAGTGCCAACTCAAATAATGCTTTGATGGGTCTAGGCCCACTAGGTGCCAACTCATCCACCCTTCATGCCACATTAGAGCTTCAGTATTTTTTTTTTTTTTTTTTAATACGAAAATCACTGATTAACCTAAGTCCTCAAACAAATACTTCCATAATATACAAAGTCTAAATAATTTTAAACCTTAATACTTGTGCTAACCAACTTTCACCTTAGGGAATACAAACAAATATGATAGGCATAAATCCTCTTTAGCCTATTTCAATAAACTTAATCAAATGAAGGTGATAAAAAATAACCCTATCAATTATAATTGTATTCTTGTAAAGACTTCTCATCAACCAAATACTTTTGTTGATCACAATGATCACCAATTTTCAATTGTCTTTAAATGTTGACAATTAACTTAGATTGTTAGTTAAATAGCTATACATTTAGGCAATAATGATAAATAACATGTAATCTAATGAATAAGTGTGACAGAACCATCATACCATAACATCAACATCTATTCTATTTCACTAAATATATCAATGAAATGGAGCATCATAAACCAACTAATCTAATCAAATGAACCTTGAATACCATTTGAAATTCATGAATAACTGATACAAAAATAAATGAATTAACTAAGCACCACTAAATCATCAAAGTCAAACTATAACATCCATCTATAAATAAATTCCAAAACCACTTAAAATGTGTCATTTCAATGACCAAGACTAAGAAAAATAAGTCTACTAAAACTATCAAATAGTCTGAATCATATATGCATATTTTATTTATTTATTGATCATACTTTTTGAAAGAACTAAAACGTAAATAAAATCAAATAATCATTACAATTTCATAATCAGATATGCACCTAAAATAGCATCAATAAATAGGTTCCCCAACATAGTTTTAAACTTTATGACAAATTCATCACTATGGCAGTAAGTATAGATTTGAGAAATTTAGGAGGGGTCTAGAAAATAGGCATAAGAGTAGCTACATAGGTCATAAGTGAAGGGTGAACCTTTGTAATCTCATTTTTATGGCTTCAAATTCCTAATCATGTTTCATATTCAACATAATACAATATTATCTCTTCACAAAACACTAACCATCCATCTTAATCAACTCCAAATAAGAGTAAGCATTTGTTTAATCCACATCTAGATAATAAAATGTTGTATAAGAAATATAAAAGGAGTAATACAAGGTTTGGAAATAAATAAGGTAATTTTTTTGGTAATGGTTATTGTTGACACCAAATATTACACCCTTGAAGAGGGTGCTCAAGCTTCTTCTAGATTTAGGAAACATGGGAACACTTCTAGATATGCGGTTTTACCTATAGGTAGAAGTAGATCTTTAATTTTAAGTGCTAGCTCCTTGAATATATATTGAAATGCTTATCACCTAAATAACTATTTTATTTTAGGGAAAAGAGTTATAAATTACATTAAATGAAGCTAATATAGGGGGTGATACCCCAAGATGATTTCTATTTGACCATCATACTTCTTTCACTAAGAAATAAGGCATATAATCTTGGTTTCAGGTCCTAAAATGTTAAAACATCAATGTTTCAATATATAGGTTATATACATTAGACAACAAAAGGTAAGTGAACTAGAGGGATTATTTCACCCTCCAAGAATAGTTATACACTTTAAAGGATCCTGAAATACTAGACTACACTCTATATGACTTGTTAGAATAAGAACTCTTGCTTAAACATGAGAGGATAAGGAAATCAAGGATAGAATATTACAACTAAATTCACCACATACCACTTTGAAAACTTATTCAAATATTAATAAAATCAAAAATAGACTTTTATTAATTCTTAAAATTATAAATACAATTTCATTCTAGTAGGGCTTCACCATACATGGTGTGGTATTTGTCTACAAGAGCGAAAATGGCTACTACTTATAGAATTGGAGAGAGAAGTGATAAAAGAGAATTACAAGATTCATAAGAACACTTATCAAATTTAGATAAGTTAAAAATTTAGGAAAATGAAGTAATAAATAGACCACGTAAGGTTTCATATGACAAATTTACCTCAAAGTCATGAAACTCTTGATATGTGGTGTAGAACTCCCTTTGTTTATTCAGAAAATTGCCTTCATCATTTGTCCCTTTCAAAACATCCCATATATTATTATAGATAAATTTTATGATTTAATTTAGAGGGATGGGTTTTAAACATTCTCTAATATGCATATTTTGAATCCCTAATCATCATGATTCTTCTGGAGATGAGTTATCACTACATGTAGTCCAAATAACTCCTTTTTCATCCATCTCTCACACTAGGAAAAACTTTTGTGTTAATTTTTATAATATAATCCATATAGAGGAGTGTATGTCAGCTTATATGGCCCCTCATTAACTTATATTCCTCAATAAGTCCTTAAAAAGCCTCCCACTTGAAGTCTTTCACTCTCTCACTAGTTTGTTCACTATGCCAGTTTTGACTGACCGAGATGAAGGCACTTCTAGAAGCACTTAGGAACATAAATAAGGTGAGATTTTAATATGGTGAGTTATGATAAGTCCCAATATCTCTCTAAAAGTTTTTTTACATTTATTAAAACCCTTATGCACCTGCACAACACCAAAAAATAATTTAAAAAGCTAATTTCTACCCTATCCATATAGGTAGGGTACAACTTAATATGATAGGAGGGTGACCTAAAGAGTCTGATGAAACTTCAAATAATTTTACAAGCCATTCCAATCCATCTAGATGCCTCTTATCCTTTATTTTCCCAACTAGGTCATTACCAAGGGTTTTACAGGGTTTTAGGCCATTTTCACTCTTAGCCTTTATTCAGAAAGGTCTGATATTGGATTTTTAGACAAATTACACAAAGATAATGTTCAATAACTTTAATTTTTCCAAAATCCTTATATTCCCATGCACAACGTTCAAATATATGTTAGAATTTCAAATTAGCCTCTCGAGCTTTAATCATGCATTCTACATAGGCTTGAGTTGGTCTTAGGCCAAAAATGGCTTTGAAATGGATTATTCAACATACTATAAGATTGAACACCCATTACAATTAAAATTCATAATGAACATGTTTCAATTCATTGTAATTCTCACCAAAGACTTGAAATGTTAGTAGACCCCTTGATGGATAATAGGTTTAGTCTAGACTATGTAGGTTTATATATATCCTTGTAGGTTTGAACCACCATGTTGAATTTGAATCATCTATTGATGGTTTTCCATATTTTTATAGATTTGACAAAACTCTCCACATATCCTTGAAAGGTATCACCAATGCTTAGCTCTCCTAATCATTCTCTTTCTTCAAAACCTACAAGTTTACATCCTAAGGGAGTGTGCTTTATCTGAGACAAAACAACAGGCACTTCCCTTGTTGCCACAGACCAAAGAGTGGTGTGAGGCATTTATCCAAGTGATTAGGACCCTTTATTTTTAATTTTAAGGCTTGGTTTCATGTTTATCTCCTTTAACTATCTCAAAAACCAAAATAGACTCATGGAAAAGTTGACTATGTACACGGTCTTATATATGGATTGTGATTTTACTTATTAGAGCCTTTATAAACATCTATTTCTAAGTTATGAGGATGACATAGAATGGCTATTGTCACATTAGAGCAACTTAAAACATGTTTATCACCATACCCTCAACAAACCTTACATTTATTTTTCTCTTTCATCTTTTAGGCGTTATGTTAATTCCTAATTATGACTTTGATGTCTCTAATTACTTTTGACAACCTTTTGGATCTATTCACATCATTACATGTTGTGTCAACATCAAGAAAAACATCTTTTAGAACATTTTTTAGGACAATCAAATATGGTTAACCAAACATGGGTCATGTAGGTGAAGAATAGCCTTGGAATCATTGATACATGGTATTTTTATCCCTTTGGAAGTCCTAAATTAGCTTCTCATGGTAGATTGTTCATGCTTGTAGTCCTAGTGTCATCCAAGGTTTACCTTATGATTCTGGTGAGCACCTACAATCAAGCTATAGGTGCATACACTAAGGGCAAGACACCTATACCTGTTGATGGTGTCAAAAACCTACATTCCAACCTTTGGTTGATAACCTTTGTGATCAATGATATGAATTTTAACTCAAAAATACCATTCAAACATGAACATATACCTTCGTATTGAAATTTTAGATGTGGAAGCATCTAAAAGCTCAAAATCTAAAGAAATCATTAAATCAACACAATGAACAAAAGTTCAACTTTGGATTCTTCTAGCATGAAAACCAATTTACTAAATCACTCACTTCCATTTTCATGTTGTTACCCTAGGATAGGGCTACAAGGTATAATCATTGACATTTATCAAAACTAATGCAACATTGTTATACATATACACCAAAAGCATTGAGGGATCTATTTTGGTGTTTTAGGGAACTTATCCTTAAACATAGTCCATTCCAAATGTAAGTTAGTTTCCTGAACCTTCATTCTCTTATAATTCTTTTCTCATTACTTCCAAAGTATCTCTAACCTCTACAACCTTTATGGGAACCTCAAAATATGTTAAAATCCTCTATGACCATGCTTCAAGTCTATGTGGGGCCACTTGTAAGTGGACATCTTAGGTTGTAGGGAAGTGAAGGTGAGATGATCAATGTGGTTATGGTATATGAACATGAAATTAGGTTTATACCATCTTAACACCTTAAAATACATCTTTTTCATCATGGATAACCTTATTCAACTCAAATGTTCCCTTTCAATGTTATTGGCATTTGTGAGGTACTTGTAGGCACGCATTGTGTATGGAGACGTGACCAATGTACATGGTGAAGGATCATTAGATCAATACTATCTCCTTCATTATATTCAATTGAAAATCTTCAATCATAAGGAGTTTTAAAATAATAAAATTCTCTAACTCATCATGATGGGGCTGCTTCTAAGGCACCTATAGATTCTCATTCAATGGGTTGACTGTGTATGTGTGTTTTATATGACTATCATAGTAGATTATGTACCATTTGGATGCTTAAATTTATATCTCATGTTATAATAAGATACACAACACCTTTACACCTTTCATCATACCTCCATGAATGTTCTCAGGACCCTTACATGTCATGACTATAAGTGAAAGTGAACTAAGAGATGACTGTGTCTCACATTTTGACTACAACCTCTATGATGCCAATTTTGGAGATTGAAATTGATAAGAAGGATATTTTAATGACATTTCAGATGAATTAAACATCATGTCACATTCAATTAAATCCATTTCAAATAAAGATAGATTCTTCAATTGATGAAAACTAATTGCAGCCTCACTATGAACATCAACATAAAACCTGAGGGATTTGAACTCATTAAAACACATCCAAAAATGAAAAAAAATATACAGAACATGTGATATTATTTTCACATCCTTTGGAATCAATTTCAATATTTTTATTGTATGGACATACTCCTACAGAGGTCAAACCTACAGAGTGTAGGAAAAAACATGTAGAAATGAACAATCAACTTTTTAAGGATGGTTCATAAAGTATAGGAAGCCAATACTAGAAATATAAACATTGATTTAAATATTAATTAGTTTAATATCACCCCATAAAGGTATTCTTCTTGTAACTCTTCCTACTAGTTATATTATCCAATCACCTGTTGACTAGTTTCATGTGTATAGTGGAGTGATGGAAGACCAAAAGGGTTTTTAGCCATTTTTGAGAATTAAAAATATTTTAAAACATTTAAATGAATCCAAATAATTTGACTATCCATACCAAAATATTCTCCCATGTTCCACTCTTCTCATGGGCCGTACAACCACAAAACTCCTATTTTCTCACTTCTTTTCTTGATTTTAGTTCACACTTGCAAGATTTTCAGATAGAGTCTGACACATCTAAAAAGGATAGATATGAGGGATGTTCAGAATTATATTATAACAATTTTATATCTTGGAAAACTAAACTACCTTCATTTATGACCCCTAAGTGAGACAAAATGACATAAAGACTTAATTAGACGATGACCAAGGCTAACAATACATTAAATAACATCAAATTAATTATAACACACCCTATGACATTATATCAAGTTTTTTCCTATAGGGATTCACTCATTTTTATTTTATGGTCAAAGTAGTCAACAATTATAATTAAAATACTATGTTTGCATTATTATCTATGACTAGTCAACTTATAAGCTAGGTAGAAGCTATTAAAAAGAAAGAGTGGTTTGATACTATTAAATTAGAGCTAGATTCAAATGATAAGAATGACGCATGGATTACTTTTCTACCTAAATATCATAAATATTTTATTTGAACCAATTGAGTCTATAATAAGAAATTCAAAAGTGATGAAATAGTTGATAAGTTAAACCTAGATTACTTTCAAAAGGGTTTGCCCAAACATATGGGGTTGACTATGTGGAAACCTTTGCACCTGTGGCACATAAGTATAATATAAAAGTAATGGTATGTTTTATTTTCATAAAATATAGAACACCCATCACATTTATTTCAAAAGTACATTACTAAATAAAGTGACTGAATAATAAGTATATGTGGGATAACAAAAAGGTTTTGAGGTAAAAGGTATATAATTTATGGTATATAGGTTGAACAAAGGGTTTGGTTAGGTTGAATCAATATCTAAGGGATTGATAATACAGATTTAATATTTTGTTATCAGATCAAATGTATATAAAATTTTAAAATGAACTAAATCTTTATATACAAGCATTGATTTTAAATTGTTTATATGATTGTCTTTATGTAGATGATTTGATATTTACATGTATCTTTATGATTATTTTGAATATCTTCAAGGAAGTTATTAAATTATAATTTAAGAATATTGATATTGCACTTATGAATTACATTTTTGTCACAGAAATTCATACAAAGAAAGAGGAAGTATTCATTGTTTAATTAAAGAATACCCAAGATGTGTTAATGAAGTACAATATTCAAGATTTGAAGTCCAAGGATAATCTAATTACAAGTGGAGAATGGATTATGAGAGAAGATATAATAATTTAACCTAATAAAAATACTTTTGGAAGCATTGTGATTGGTTTGATGTATCTAAGTTAAAAAGATATGATATCAGTTCTGTGGTTTCATTAATTTCTATGTTATGGGAAACCATCACTCAAACATTTTGAAGCACTAAGGATGTGTTTTATATATGTAACATTAAATTATGTTCATGGTATTAATTTTATACCAAACAATTGATTTTGTTTAATTAAATACACATATTTAAATTGAGGAGGATATCTTGATGACATGAAGTCAACTTTAGGTTATTGCTTCTCATTGGAATGTGGGCTGGTTAATGTATGCACGTGAATATAAAACAATAATTTATGCACAAAAATTCTTAAATTTTGGAAGATACGTGTGACATAATGGATGGATGATGGATAGAACAAAAAACAATTAGTTGAATGTTTGGTAGAATGGGTTTTGGATGATGAGTTATAATGAAATATTGTGATGGAGATAAGAGTTTTGATGCATCATATTTCTATCTAAGAGTGTATATCTAATAGGAAATATAAATCTAAGGTACATTATTATTAGGTGATGATGAAGACGTGAAGCCCCTGATGAATACTAGTAATTTCTAGGTGTGAATGATTTGGTTAGATACATCAAGTATTTTGGTCAATGTTGTTAGGTTGGCTATGCCATATCCATGTCATAAAAAAAATTTAATGACATTTTAGAAGGCTAGACTTGATGATAATAAAAGGATGGGGATGAGAATGTAGCCCTAGGTTGTGTTATTTTGATGGCCTCAACTCTGGGTGAGGCTGATGATTAGTGGATCAAGGATCTATAGTTGTTCATCTAGGGCACCAAGATCATTTAAAATGAGACTAAATATAGGTGTGGAATGAAAATCCTCAGGTTAAATCTCGACACTAATATCTAATTTGGTTTTAATAATTGGACTTGGTGTTCTAACTATGGGAAAATAACCTACTCTATGGTGGTATAAACACTAAGGCAGTGTCATTGAAGAGGATGTGTGTAAAAATGTATTAGTTAAAAAAAAAATTAAAGTTGTTTATGGTTGTAATTTTATTTTTTAGAAGTAAGGCTTCAAGAACATTCATGCTCGCTCAAACAAGGCTTTGGTTATTGATTTGTTACTAGTTTTTTATAATGTTTTGATGGAAATGAAAGATAATTAATTTATGAAATTAAATGATTGAAATAAAATAAAAATATATATCCATAAATAAATTAAATAATTCTTCTTTTTGATATTTTTCAATTAAATTTTCAATGCATGCAATACTATAAAATTGAATCAAGGCTAGCAAGGCAAGTAATGATTTATAGATTTTATAGATTTAAACTTAACGTTTTTTTTTTAATGTTTTAATATTGTATATAAATGAAAATATTATAAAATTTGATATTTATATTATGTATGTAATTAAAACATAAAATCTATATCCTGAGCAACAATACTACCAAGTATGTAAATATTATTTTGCATGTACAAGCTAAAACCAGTTGTTCGTGTTTCTAGATGAATGCATACTAAGTTTGAATGATTTGTATTAAATTTAAGTAAATATATCAGTATAAAAAATAACATTTTAAATTTACTGAAATAAGGAAAATCAATATCTAGATAATACCTCTCACTCTCCTGGATTTAGATAGAGTTTTTCTAGTTGCCATGTGTTTTTTGTGTATGAACAAGAGCTTGATTTAAAATAAAAATTAATTGATGTTTAAGATAAAAGTTTTTTTTTTTTTAATTTTAAAATATCTATCTATGGTTTTAATGCAAATATATATGCTTTGAAATAATCTATTGTATGGATGCGAATAATGTGTAAACTAACTAATATTTTTTATGCAGTGACGAGAGGATTATTTTTCCTTTTTATTTTCATTTTAAAAATTGATCTCTAATTTAATGAAACAAAGGAAACTAAAATAATCTAATCTACTAAACAAAAATAAATAAAAATAAATAAATTAGAAACTCCAGCCTGATCAAGATGTAGTGCAACTAGAAGAAAGACATGTATTTATGATATTGTACTTAATGTGCTACCTCCTTCACTCAAAATAATGATTATAGGAACTATTTTACCAAGGATAATGATAAAATAACATTAAAAAAGGAATAATATTAAGGGAACACAACTACAGATAAAATAACAAATGATTGTGTCTAGTTAGTGCATTGAGTGTAAGGATCTAGTCATAAATTTAATGACCCCCTTTTATTGAAAGTGTGTAGTCTAACATGAAAATGTTCAAAATAATAACATTAAATAAATGGTAAGAAGGTTTTGGGTATAAATATATTAAAAAATTCAATCTCTTATGTAATTTTTTGGATCGAAAATTTATCTAAAATTGAAATACTTGTAGAAAAGGATTGAAATTTGTAAAGATGAGTTTAACTAAGCTGAAATGGAAGTAAAAATTAAGAAATAAAAATAAAAATAGAAGAGGGTGTGAGATAGGATATCATGGAGGAAAACTCAAGGAAACAAGAATAAGAAACACCATAAAAATCATGCAAGACACATGAAATCTTATTTTTGTAAGCTAAATTTGAAACATGGACCAAAGGTGATAGAACTTCTCCTATGTTCATGGGAAGGTTAAAAAACCACCGGTATATATCACAAAACCACCACTATTAGGAAAAAAACCACCAAATTATAATACAAAACTACTCTATCAATGATAGTTTGGTCATGGTGATTTTTAAAACCATCGATTCCATCACCTTAGGGATGAATTCATAATGAATCATGATGGCTTAATTACATGGAGGGGTGGTTTCATCCTCAATGGAATGTTTTTAAAAAAATTTGAAAGAGGATTTAAATGTTAAGAAAAAATGAGGTTTGAGAGGCTCAATGCATAGATAGGGAGGGACGAGGACTAGAATTATTAGAGAGAGAGAGAGAGAGAGATAGCATTGACCTTAAATTAAGAGATTATTTCATCATCATTCAACATCATACCAAGAATGCTTCACTATGAGAAATTTAGGTGCATATATATTACCCATTATGATTATTCCTTGTCATGGATTTATTTTGGTGTGGTCAAGAGAGTTATAACATGGAAGGTAAATATAGGCTTACAAATATTTACCTTACCCCCTTAGTTGTACAACAAAAATAGCCTAGACTCCATGTAACCTACATATAAAAGATGGGAATCAAGTGTAAAGTCTTAAAATTTCTTATTAAGATTAAGATTCATGAAGATATGAAAGGTTATATTTTATCATTTACTTTTTCCAATTAAAGGAAAAGTCAAGTATCAATGAACATGAATTAATCTAAGATGTAAATGATAATAATAGACAAATTATGCCTAAGAAAATGAAAAATCACAAAAGATATTTCTAAGTCATATATATATATATATATATATATATATATATATATATATATATATATCATTAAATAATCACATGGAAGACAAATGAAATGATTTATATATGATATCATAGTAGATTGTTGATACTAAAACATGTTTTAAGTCATCTAGATCAGATTATACAGGTAATATAAGGTTTGATGTTTTAGGATTCAGGGAAAATAAGTACTTAAAATGGAAAACATTAAATGAAACTTGTCTAGATGCATCTTTTTTTATACATATGTAAATTCAAAATGATATGTTTCACTCAAGATCCTTTTATGTAGAGAAACTGAAACCTTTATTTTTTGAAGACAATCTCGAGACTCCAAAGGATTGATGATGTGGTGATGATCTTCCCTATGAGAGTCTTGATGAATATTTATATACACTTTATTTTTATTAAAATCAAAATATTTATATGATTATTTATAGGGGAGTGAAATCATTAATAGGTGGAAGACTAAATTTATTCACCATATGAATGACCCATAACACAACCTATCAGAGTAGTGTATATTTATAAAATGTTTTTGATGAACATGAACACTATCAAGGCAAGAAAATATCAATAGGAAAAGATTATGAAATGATAGACTATATTTATTCATATTGAATGATTTAGATAATTAAAAATCATACATAAATAAGACTCAACTCAAAATTTGAGTTGACATGTGAAATCTTGAACACTAAAAAATAATATAACTTGTTATTTTTAACAACTATTAATTATAGTAAGTTTAAAATGTAAGTGAATGTAGCTCTAAAAATATCCAAAAATAAATTAAACACTAAAATTAACATATCAGATGAATATCAATTGATTTTCAAGTCCCATTATGAAAATATATAATTTAAAAAAATAGAAAAATATCGAAAACAATATTAAACTATAATTGTAGACCCTCATATGGTCATGCATGGCCTCTAAGAAGTATTAACAACATTAATAACTAGATAATCCCACTTACAGCTACATCAAACTTTTCAAGATGCTCATTTTGGTTGCAAGATGGGCTCAAACAGAGGTATGGGTCAAAATTTATAGCCTCTAAAAATTTGGCCTCTTTTTTCCCATCAATTTTATGGTTCAAAGACTACATTGATTGTTAACTACTAAAATCTGAGCTATTACATCTCACTCATGAACTTTAGCATTGTATAAAACAAGGTATATAATAAATAATAATATATTATATTGATAATAATTATAAATATATTATATATACAAAATATTAAAATATATAATGTATAATATTTTAATGAATTGTTATATAATATATCATTCTATTATAATTGTAAATGTATTAAGATAATAATATACATATATTAATATTATAATAAATATATTTTTTACCATTTATTTAATTACATATATTACTAATAATATTTCATATTATATACTATATATAATAGTATTATATAGTTTAATAGTAATTAATATATTACATTAACATTTAGTGTATATCTATAGTAATAAATATATAATATTTTTAATTAGCTAAGGGCAATGGAGGGTCTTGAAAGGTCCCCAAAATGTTTTACAAAGCCTAATATATCTAGATAAAACATGAATGAATAAAAATGAACCACAAAGGATAAGCTAATAGTAACATAAAACATAGAGAAACTTTATGCAAAACTTCTACATTAAGAACCTAAAATGATGTGAACCAAAAAAATGGATAAAATAGGAGATTAAACAACCCCAAAATAAAATAATTTAAAAAAAAAGTTTAATCAGGGTTTAAATTCATCATTCAAGGAGTCAAGCACTTATTTGGTTGTCCAAGTCAGTCCTAGACTCATTACAATTAGGCACAAACTTAGTATATTCTCATGGTGCTCAACATTTATCATTCAACCGCATTGCCATCAATTCACATAAGGTTTGATACTTATGTGCTCACCTGATGCACAACTACAAAAGAATTAGGACCTGTATTCATCTAGTTGTGCCATGGCACAACTCATTATGTATAAGACTTGATCATTTAATGTAAGGCTCTAGTGGGTTCACTAGCACAAGCATTCAAGGGCTAAGACTAATGACCTATAAGCACAAACCTATTTTGAGAACTCATTCTAACCATAAGGGTGTAAGTCTTTATTGGGTTGGTTATATAACCTCAAGGGTGCATGACGTTACTTATATTTAGGCTATTTACATAATATGTTAACATCATCTATTATATAAGGATGTCATTAATGACTTAGACCAGATCTTCACTGAAACCTAATCATTCATGTATTGAAATTAAACTATTATAACTATTGAACTCAATTAAAATTATAAGAACATTACCATTACCACATAAACTAGATCAAAATAAATTAGGTGCAATGACATTGTTCATTAAACAAAGTCCCAGTAAATAGAATACAAGACAAGTGAAGCAGAGAAAATGCTTATCTAAAGATGCTAATAGCCCATAAGATCATAAGTGAACTAGGTAACAACCATGAGGATCCTCGAAGGCATCCATGTTAATCCTAAAATTTAATAGTAGTTGAATCACTGTATTAAGGACCAATTTTTTAGGGCTTCACTACATCAAATCATATCCCTCCCACTCACTAGTTCACACTCAGCTTTATAACATTCATGAGCATCTTCTACTAGGTTAGAGTTGCACATGTTAGGGGCTGAACTGGGTATTTTTTCAATAATTCCATTGGATCCATTACCTTGCACCCATCGTGATGTGATTACCATGTGTAGCCACTCCTTAAAGATGCCCAAGACATCATGGAATCGTTTAGCCACCTACCAGTTGGTGCAAGGTATGCATTGATTCATCCATCTCGCACACAAAGGGATCAAAACACCAATCATCCTAAATGATTACCTCACACCGAGATGTTTGTCAGCTTGGCACAGACCCACACTTAGCTGAAATAGGGGCCTAATAGAATAACCAAACATCAGTAATGCTTCTGGTACTAAAATTATAGTTTAAAATTTCACCATTTCTACAAACCACATTTAGGAAAATATTTATTGAATTATGACAATTGTTTAAATATCCATTTTTGTTTTTTAGAACAAAAGTCCAACCCTTCTTATTCGAGATAGGAGAAAAAGGTAAAAAAAAAAACTTAGATTGAATCAATAACCTTACTATTTTTAGTAGTACAAAAATTCAAGATTCTAAAAGGAGGGTTTGGACCAACCATGGGATTTCAATGTATTTGGTTAGTCTTCTTGGGAATTAAAAGCTACTAATTTAAATTATCGGTTTTTGTGCTCCTCCAAGGATGAGTTTGAGGCATCACACATGGCATCATCTCTAAATATATTGAGGTGAGTGGGAGTAAAATCCTTTCACCAATATGTTTCCATATTCATTTTTTAATTGTTGTTGTCTATGGTCAAATGGTCAGTGTTGAAGTAACTATAATAGTTAAATAACATGCCTTCATAGTCTAGATATTAAGACTACAAATGGTGTCATATAAATAAATTAATTTTAGTAGGTAGATCTTTGGAGGTGTCAATGTTAACATATATTCTAGGAAAAGTAGTGAGAGAGAATGTAGTGAAGGTGGGGTCAATTAGAATAAGCTTGCCTATGGATTTTATAATGTCCTTGAGGTTGATTTCATTTAAAAATTGAAATGGGAGGCAAGGAACTAAATCTAGATGGGTCTCTCAACAAAAGGATCAGCAAGGGGAAAAAAATGGGACCATGGTTTCAAAATAAGAGGGTTGTCATCCAAGATCTAAAGATGATATTTGATCACATCCTTGTCCTCAATATGATAAAATCAGCTATGAATAAATTTTTTTTTGGTGTTCCTTATGTAGAGAATGAGTCCAAACTTCTAGAAGCCACAACTTTTGATTTGTAACTCCGTTTGAACTCTCCTTCATGACAAAATGACTATCTCAAAAACATGATACAGCCATAGCCTTCCCTATCCAATTATGGTTATTTTCAATATTTTTTAAAAGCCTATACATGATCATATGAGGGGCTGAAAATGTATTTTAATCTTTTTTGATATTTTTCTATTTTTTGAAATTATATATTTTTGTAACTGGATGTGAGATTTAGTTGAAATTCCTTCGATATGTTAATTTTAGTCTTTACAATATTTTTAGATATTTTTGAGGTTATGTGCACTTCAATGCAAAATTTATTAAAAATAACAATTGTTAAAAATAGCAAGTCAATTTTTTTAATTTTTTAGAGTTTTAAATTTTGTATGTCAACTCCAATTTTGAGTTGAGTTTTATTTATGCATGGTTTATAATCATTTCAATTATTCAATATGATCAATACAAAGTATTATTTTAAAAGTATTGTGCTGATAAATTTATTTGCCTTAATATTATTTTGGCTCATTAGTTCAGTACACCATCAGAACAATTACTAATTTACTTTTTATAATCAAATGTATATTTAATTATAAAAGGTCAATTTTTATTTACTATGATTAAAATCATAGTATATTACATATTTTAAATTTTATATTGAATTGTATTTAAAATCAATTAATAAAAAGATATAAATTATTATTATGATAATAAATCCTGGAATATAATTTAAAATATTAATTTAGAAAACATTACTTCACTTATATTTATAATATTTACTTATATATATAATCACACACTTGCTCATAAAAGATTAATTTTGATTTACCAGTTTATCGAAAATTATAACAGATAAAATGGCTTGCAATGCTTAGCCCCATCTCCCACTGATCATTAATTCAAATGGGAGACATGGCCTTGATCTGTGTGGAAGCACTGATCCCCCAGTCACCACTGCCACCATCTGCGACTAACCATCAACAAGTAGTATTTACTTTGATCAAGGGGAAGAAGTCCTTCATAGGTCTTGTAGAGTCAAACCCTCTTAGCTATGAGTAATCTAGTTGGGATTTCATTGAAATAGAGGCAGAGGTCGGATGCAAGCTTGCCTCTTTCATCAATGTTGTCTCTCATAGGCTAGCTCCCATATCTGATCTCAAACCTCTCACCCACGCTTCTTGTGAACTAGTAGTAATTTTTTAAGAGGAAAACAAGATGGTTCTCAAAATAAAGGAATGTTTTTCTACTAAGGGTATCATCTGCATATTTATGGATCTCTGGCCAAACCTCCAAGATCTTAACATTTAGATCTCAAAGCATTGAAAAGCCCTACACTCAGGTAGTCTTGATATTTACCCTTTTAGCTAATATTTATCCTTCTGCTAAAAGCTTCTTTATTATTGTTTTTCATAATATTGATGTTTAAAAAAAGATTTAGAACCAATCTTGGATCTTGAGTCATCACCCTTGGTCTCAAACCCATCATCATCAGCCTTCAATCCTTTCATTGAACCTTTGCATGTAAAACCCATCTGGGTTCGGCTGCCCACCCTTTTGTTGTAGTTTTGGAGCAATTCTAATCTAGAGACTATTCGCAGATCTCTGGGTGAGTTTCTACAACTACATCTAGATATTGATAGTTTTGCTCTCACTACATTTTCTAGGATCTTGGTGAATATTGATACCTCTAAGAACCTTTCATAAAAAGTCATTCTGCAAGTTGGAGACTACCTTTGGTCTCAAGCTACTAACTATGAAGATTTATTGTTTCGTTGCCATAGTTGTTTTGGCACTAGGTATTTGACCAAAAATTGTAGCCTCCTTAGAAAAAAAGGATTCTTCCCAGTGGAAATAATTTATATCCAAAAATCTCACGATGTTCGCTGCAAATGAAGAGTGGGCTATTGATAGTGACGATTTTGCCTCTTCTTTTGAAGCCCATGCTTCCCCTGCTTCAAACATGGATCTCAAAAGCTTGTGACACTCTGAAGAAAAACTATTGGTCAATTTAATCTTTCCAAGGAAGGTTATGTCAATTCCAACCTCGTCCTTGAAAGAGATCCCAAATCTGGATCTTCCAGGGTGGATACTAATACAAGAACAACAATAGAAGATAGATCTCAACTCTGTGTCCAAGTTGAGATAGCCTCATCAACCCTTGAAGCTGAGAATAGGGAATGATGGTTAGTGGTTCAAAAAAAGAAAAAAATAAGAAAAGCAATGACCCAGCATTCTTGTATGTCTCTCCGTTTAGGGGGACCCCGTGATAGTATTTTAAAAATAAGTGAAAATGGGTCATGTCCCTAGAATAAGTTTGGCGAAAACTTCGCAAAAGTTTTCTAAACAAGTTTTTGGTTCAATTCTTTTTTGGCAGAAAATACTATTGTGTGAGTTTCTTGCCGCCTGTTTAGTTGCCACTATCAAAAGCGTCCCATCAAAACATTAATATTTTATTTTTAGTTCTCTCCATTATATAAAACTATGGGACCTTTCAAAACCTATTTATTAACCAATCTAATAAATAAAAATTATAATAAATAAAATATGATAGACAACCGTGAATGGCTTGCCAGCCACATACTAAAATGGAACTATTGATTTACTTACAAGGCGGGCAAACCATTTTTGGCTGTCTAACACACTCTCTTAGATGAAATATCTACATAAAAACAGTCTGCAGCATATTCAGACTGAAGAACTAAACCATATACATTGTTAAATGGAATAAATTGTTGATAATGTTTGGGGAAATGACAGGAATAATTTAAGAGAACAATCAGTCCTGAGGGTAGTGGGGCACAATGATTATTGTCGTTTAGCCTTTCGTTGCCGACCTTCAAAGCTACACGTCAAATTTAGAGGAATATTTCACCCTATCTTTTATAATTTTTTTCCTTGATGTAGCACTGGTCACAGGAGGCGTTTCTTTGAGAACGTTTATTGTCGAGAATAATTGCACATGTGACGAACGATTACGAAATTTGGAGGAATTTATTTGGAAAGAAAAATGATAAGAATGCCCAGATGATGATGAGAATAAGGATGAGTCAAGAATGGAAACGAACAGATTGACTGATTTTCTCCGGAGACATTAAATATCATATACAGAATAAGAGGGTCAATTTTAAGATAATAAATACCAAAAATAAGAAAAAGATTTAATTGTTTTTCATTACATAAAATTTGACAAAATTTAAAAGATTCTCTTTGGAAAGAACAAAAAGGATGACATAAAGTAGAATAAGAGTGACCGGGTGATAGAGGAACAAGGATAAGGAAAAGTAAAGCATGGAGAGGAATCTATTTGGAGACTTAGGTATTGCAAAAAGATAAGTCACAATTTGACAAGCGAGAATGTTTGAAGGGCAACGTCAGGAAAGAATCTCCTGTGGATAAAGATTAAAACATTTGCAATCTGCCAAATACAAATATATTCTTTTCGGTGGATGCTAACAGCGAAATTTCAACCTAAAATGAAGATTTGTTGGCCCCTCAATATAGTTTTTATGCCATGAGAATGAGGAATCAGCACTTTTATCTCCTTTTGCAGAGTAGGTATGCTTAGAAGGTTTGGGGATATATTTTTTTTGAAAAGGTCAAATGTCCCTGAGTGTTTCATCAATCTGTTACAGAATCTATAAAATGTTGGAGGACCTCTTGGCACTCGAAACGGTTGCTTCTCTTATGGGTTATTGGCTTTTCTATCATCTACTGGATCCTTGGGCTAGAAATATATAGATGGATTTTCAGTAGTTAGAGTCAGAGGTTTGGGTTTGGGGGATGATTACTAAATCCTTTTTAGATTTGATTTCGGCTTGGTCTTCTTGTGATGCTGAGTGGAGTGATGAGGAAGCTTCATTGGCTGAAAACTGGGTTGCTTTACCCTTTCTCGATAAATGGTCTAATTTAGTTGTTCAACATTTGATTCGTCTCTTTTGGGTTCCTTGAGATTTGGGATGAATTAAGTTTAATTTTGATGGTGTCGTAGAAGGAAATCTTATGTTGTGTTGGTGGGGATGGAGTTTTCGGAGATGATAACGGTTAAGTTTTTTTTTTTTTTCTCTCTGGAAATCAATTGCGATATGAATGATATGTTAGAATCTAAAGCTATTTAGAAATGTGTATAGGCAGCGGTAGAAATAGGATAGCATGAAAAGTTTGATTTTTTTTGAATTAAATAAAAGTAAATTTTTAATCTTTTAGAAATTGGATATCTTGATCATTTTTTACTATAATCTATCACCTGTTTAAATAATATTTTTTAAAAAATATATTAGCATCCACAAATGGCTGCACGAAAAAGCTAGCAAGAAATTAATAGGTAATGGAGAACAAATGAGAATTCAAAAAGATCAATCATAGAAATTTCAAGCACATACAATTAAAACAATCAGTATTGAAACTTTGATTGAAGGCATTGAAACCATTGACAATGAAAATAGAAGACAAAACATGGCACCCAAATCACAGGGCTCCGGTTTTTGTCTTACCACGGGGCATTAGATTAGGCATCGAATTAGCAAATTACCAAATCCGAAAAATGTCAATCTACCTCCATTAAATCATGTTTAGTAAGAAAAATGGCGTAGCAACGAAAAGGAAGACGAGGTGGAAGCATCTGACTGTAAGGCCATGAAAGACAACGATTTTATATGGCGAAGTCAAGCAGAGTAAATAAATTTTGCTACCTTGCTAGAGTTTGAATGCCAATTAGAGTTTGTAATTATTTGTTGACATCTGCCTTATAGCGTGTCATTGCCATTGAAAATGGGCTCCACAAAGGCTTGTCCATATATTACGAGGAGGCAATTACGTGTCTAGGAGGATTAACGTGCCAATATCACCAAGTCATCCCATCAATTCTGGGACAGTTAGTAACTATTAGAAAACTTTATCATGTCCTAAATTTTTACCCAGAGTATAGAAAGTTTGGAGATATACGTCCTAAATTTTTACCCAGAGTATAGAAAGTGTGGAGATATGACGTAACGATAGTTTGTATAAGAAGCCTACGAGTAAAGAAACAATGTATAACATACCAATAAGTGGATCAGTCATTCTACAGGGCATAATTGAAACTTGTATAATTGAGAAACAACTCTTTGTTTGTAAAGAAATTATATATTTTTCTCGCATTACAAATTTCGATTTTCACTTAACACTCCAATCATTGGGAAGTAATTATGAAGTAATCTCAAAACCAACATATTTTATTCCACATCTAAATCATAATGATATTAATAAACGTGTATGGTTTTTATCATGAAATATTCATGATTAATTCTATTAACGGAGTAGGTTATTTTTAATAAAGTTTTAGTTAAAGGAAAAATATTTGGAAAGTTAAAATATTTGATGGTTTGATTAACGATTAAATTATATCATAACGATGCAAATATTTTTAAAATAAGAATGAGAATAGAGAAGATATTTATTTTATATTTGGAAGATTATAAAGAAAGAATATATATATATATATATATATATATATATATATATATATATATATATATATATATATATAGGGTGGGTGTGTGTGTGTGTGTCTGTGTGTCTAATTTCTGGAAACATTTGAATCAGTTAGACTAAAAAATAGTAGATGATATTTTGAATTTTTTATTTGAAGAGGCTAGACTTAATAAAATAACAGATACTTTTATCAAGAGTACATTCAATTAATAACATGTACATGTCTCTTATATTTATCTTTGAATGCTTTTTAAGAATGAAAGAAAGTAAATATGTAAATATTCAAAAATTAGAGGAGAAACGATTGATAGAATTACCTCTTCCATATCATTCATAAGAAATCTAGCTTTATAATCAATGTTGTATACAATAAAAATAAAAAGAGAGAGATTTTTAAATATTGTTAGATACAATATAATTTATAGCTTCTGATATAATATTAAAATATAGATTATTCAATATAATATTAATATAAATTATATAATTTATAAAATAATAAATTTTTAATGTATATAAAAAATATTATATAATATTTCTATAAAAAGAATCAAAGTAAATGATAATTGAATTACGCAATTTAAAAATAAATAAATAATGAAAATAGTGAAGAATAACTACAAACTCTTAACAGAAAAAAATACAAATTAAGTACTTTATCATTATAACAAACCAAATATAAACTAGTTTTATTTAACCCCCAACATTTATTTCATCACAATGACAATTGCTGATTACAAGACTTTAAAAAAAAAAAAAACCTATTTTATTAATTAATTTTTTTTTTTTAATGATAATACCTGTAAAATAAACAAAATCATTTATTGATGTTGGGAATGTTTTTTAATCTTTCAATCATAATTGTTTGATTTATTTATTTTAAATAATTAAATGCATAAAGTTAATTTAATAAGAAAACTTTTTCAATGAACAAATAACTAAGATTTAAGTTTTTGTGTCTCATTTTATTAGTTCCATTTTGTATTTTCATCAATATTTTAATAACATATTATTTCAAAGAAAATAAAAAGATTCTTTATATTAATTATATATATTTTTTTTAATATACACACACAAAGACCAATTTAAATTCACAAAATATATTTATTATGTTAGTTTTGAGTTTTATGTGGATTTTGTTAGTTCTGTCTTACTAAGGTATTGTTTTGTTGTTTCTTTGATTTGTCCCTTTTGTTTGTTAGATTTTTTGGTTCTTTTTATTTGTTGTTTCTTTGTTGACTCCTAACAGTTATCAGAAGGGAGACCCGAACCTTTATTTATAACTGACTTAAATTTTACGCCAGTTAAAAATAAATTCATCTTAATCTAAAGAAATATAAACAGCTCCTCAATTACATTAAAACAATTGTTTTATTTTGGAATGTGGGCAAGCCACTCTTGAGTTTCTAATAAACTAACTAAAAAATGAAATTCTCAATTCAAAAACAGTTTCCAATATAATCACATGGAAGATCTAAACTATGTAATGGAAGTAGTACATGATAATGTATTGGGAATCGACAGTGGAATAATTTGTGTGAACAATCAATTGTGAAGTTAAAGGGGCTCCATGATTATTTTCTTTTACACTTAAATTGTGGCCGACCCACACAGCCATGGGTCAATATAGCACTGCTCACACAAGACGTTTCTTTCAGTTCGTGTCTTGTTGAGAATATGAAAAAGTACTCATCGTCTTTCATCGCATAAAACTTTAGACGAATCCATTTGGAAAGAACAAAACTAATGGCTAAAAAAGAAAAAAATCAACAGTGACCAGATGATAAATGGAATAAGGATTTGATAATTTGAGACAAACTTATTGGGCATTAATTCATATATCACATTTATCTAATGGGTAATTGAGGGTGAGATCTATACAGTATATTTATGGTCTAAGTAGTTAGATTTTTAAGATTATTATTGTTATTTTTTACTGTGACCACATAGTTAGCCACTATAAATTCCACTGCGTCAATTTTGACCTGTTAACGTGTTGAGTGTTGCTTGCCCGACAAAACATTCGATTCCATGGTAGGTGCCTCCAGGGACTCAAAACCTGATGGCCGTGTCGTCATCCGCGAGCCTCACCGATCGAGCTACACCACTTTCAAAATTTTATTTCATTATTAACATAATCTTTGTTGTTTTAAAATTCAAAATGTTGTTGAAAGAATACTGTTAACTAAATACTAGAATTTTTTATAAGGGAAAGAGGTACATAATTATAAAATAGTTCACAAAAAGGAATATGTCGAAATAAGTAATAAGATTAAAATGTTGATGTTTTGAATCAACAATAAAACAAAAGAATATTGATGTAGGGATTTAATCTTTTCCTCAATTTTTTTGATCATGACAAGTAGCTCAAGGATTTTAATGTTGAATTGTTCCAATATTATAGAAATAGAGGATATAATATGTGTTTGTTGAATAATTAAAATCAAACATTTTATATGGTATAATTGTTGACAACAATTTTTCCAAATAAAAAAGAAGATGATGAGCCAACATGTGTTTTATATGATGAAAAAGATGACATGAGAAAAAATATCTAACATGGCAATTCTTTTATTGAAATTGTAAAGAAAGAGTTTAGGAATAGAGGAGAGAAGAGAGACGTAGAGCTAAGAAGAGGATGGGTAGTACCAAAATAAGTGAGAAATAGTTTCAAGGTTGGAATAAAAAATGATTTTTTTGGGAGCAAGTTTGAGCTTTGACAAAGTTTGACCAATAGAAATTTTTATATGCAAAATACACCAACTTAATAATTGACACTTACCCTTAGTAGAGTATTGTCAAATTGTATTTGTCGTGCATTGCCATTAAGAATCATAAAAAGACATAGACCACTTGGCATTAAGAGAATCAACAAGAGGAAATAGGGGCTGAACAAGATAATACAAAAATCATGGCTATGTAGTGATAATGACTTACTAGTTTGGCCATCACCAATCTATCCAAGGGGGTGTAGGGTTGATTGTAATTTTAAAGAGTACTTCAGGTGAAATCAATTAAATAAAGGAAACATAGATTGAATTAAGGTTTTTAAGGAGCCTAAAGGTATGAAGCAGGAAGTTTCAAGATAGCCAACTGTCAGTGTCCTTATCCCAAATATCCTTGATTTAATTATTATTTTTTTTTTTTTGCAAAAATCTTGGCACTGAATTCATGCTAAACAATAAATGGAAAATTATGACACTGAATAACCTAGTTCTACCAAATACTAAAGCTGCACATACTCAATCCATATCAAAAAGATTGATGATGCCATTGAAGAAAAGGGGCTATTCCCTACTCAACTACCCAATTTATATTTTAATTATAGAATATGGTCATTTATCTTTTAGGTTATATTAGATACCAAATATGTTTTACTTTGAAGGTTTTATTGATGAATTTAAAGAAAACACTTTTATATAGAGACAAGTTTGTTATCATTTTATGAGTATCTATTTTTATTTAGATATTCTCTTTAGTATAAGATTAAGTAATTATTAGTTCTATTTTTCATAAATAATTTTTCAATATTTTTATAGTTTATGAGTATCAAATATATTTATATATTTTTTTTTGGGAGATTTTTTTATCTTCAACAATATGTTTGTTGGGATCTTGTTTCCGCAATTTTCTAAAATGGAAGATTGTTTCTTTTATTTGCCTTATTTCTTTTTTAGAATTGAGTAAGAATCATCCTAATCATAAACATGTAAGTATAAATATATATATATATGAGAAATTAAAAGATATAATTTTATTTCAAAAATTGCTTTAAAATTAATATTCTTATTAAACTTTATTTTAATTTAAAATTATTAAAATTATTTTTCGACTCTTTATTTTTTATTTAATATATTATTTTAATTTTAATTTAATAAATTAATAACAATTTTCATAAATAATAATAATTTTTTATTAAATAACTTATTCAATAATAAACATATATAACAATTATATATATATATATATATATATATGAATTTCAAACGTGCACGCTTGCGTCTCAATAAAAAAATTTGGTCAATGTTAAAGGTGATTAAGTCCATCATTTTATATATAAACTTTATACTGCTATGTAAAAATAAAATTAAAATAATTTGTAATTATCCTAAAATTAAATGGATATGATACAATGCAAATATCATGTAAATAAGAAAAAAAAAAAAAAAATTATTGCAACCACATAATAAATATATGAAATATGATTTTATCCACAACACATTCATTTAAATTTTTTTAAATGAAATAATTAAAATATTATAAGCCATAAATAAATTAGACTTTTCAAAATAAAAAAACAATGTTTCACAACGATAAAATATAAGTAGTACATTTCAAAATAAAAAATATATTATTGATTAATATTATAAATTATTTAATTAAAAAAATGATTTTTTATTAGAAAAATAAAATTTATTGAAATATTAATTATAAAATAATATAAAAAAATTATTATTATTTTTATTTAAAAAATAAATATTTTAAAACTTATTTTTTTTATTATATTCATAAATTTATATTTTAATAAATAACAAACAATTACAATATACCATCATATTTATGAATTAAATTATAATATTTAATTTAAAAAGTAATATTTATCTTTAAAAAAAAATCTCATAAACTTAAAAACAAAAAAAATAAAAAAATAAAAAAATAAAAATCCTAATTATCAATAAACAAATGGAAGATAACATCATACATGTTTAATGAATATTCAACATTATTTTTATTTTTTATCTTTTCATAAAACATTAGAAAATTATGTTTTATTATTTTATTTATAAAGACTTAAAAATAACTTAAATAAATAGAAGATAATATCATACATATTCAATGAATATCTAATATTATCCTATATCGCCTCTTTTTTATAAATGATACCAAAAAAATTATTTTGTTATTTTATTTATAAATTAATAAAAATTATTTAAATAAGTAGAAGAAAACATCATACATTTTTTAATGAATATCTAGCATTATCTTATTTCTTCTTCCCCATCATAGAGAACACATAATTATGTTTTATTATCTTATTTGTAAGGACTTCAAAGTTATATATTTTTTATTATCGTAAATTTAAGAAAGTAAAATTCTAGCTATTTCTATATTTATTTTACGTAATTTTTATAATAAATTTAAATTAGGTTTAAAATATTATATAATTAGTTTGTGAGATTTAAATTTAAATTTAAATTTTTCTTAAATTTTATTTTACAATATATTATTATTATTAACATTTTCATTATTAAAAATATTAAATTTTGAAAAAATATTAAGAAAATTTTAATCTTTTTAAAAATTAAGTATAGTGTATTTTTTTTTTTTTTAAATTTAAAATTATAAATTTCAATAGGTTTGTAATATTTAATTGTTATAGTTAATATTATAGTCATTCTTTTTATTTTTCATTTCTTTATTAATTTTTTTACAAATATTTAATTACCAATTTTCATTTTTAAAATTGTCATCCACATTATAATTTTCCATTTTTTCCTTAATCTTTAAACTTTAGAGAATATTTTATTATAGAATATCTTACAAAATACTATATGATAATATCTATTTATAATGTGTGTGCGTGCGTGCATGCGTGCAAGTGTGTGTGTGACAGTGAGAAAGAGAGATTTTTTATAATATTATTTATGAATTTAAAAAATTTGAAAATATCTATCATAAATATCCTCAAATTTAAATTGTAATTTTTTATAACTCTAAATTTAAAATAATTTACTCATGACTATATGGTGGTTGCCATTTGCGTTGGTCCACAATTACAGTGATCCCTGTTTCTTCCTACTCGTGGATCTATGACACTAGGTTTTGTTGTACCCTATGGTTTGATAAAATAGGACATAATGAGACATCAATATGATTTTCCATACAAATATTTTGTTTGCTCCAAGGCTCCCTCAGCATCACCTTCAATTTCTCCCAATCCGTATATTGTGGAGAAATCAAATGAAGTGCTTGTAGTGAAGGTTGCCCATTTTGAGGTAAATAGGTAAATGTCTTCTTATGAAGATTATGTAGTTATTTATAGGTATAATAGGTTCTAGCTTAGATCAGAGGATTTGCATAAATGGGTATATGTTATCTAGGCCAACAATAGTGCTATCCATTTTTCATATTTAAATTTTTTAAAGGTTTTTCATAATTTAATTTTTTGAGTTTAAAGATTTTTAGAGAGTTTTAAAAGAAGGTTCTTAGTTTTGGTGAAGAGTTGGGCTCTTTATTACCCCTTAGCATTTTTATTTTTATTCCTCAGAAATAGTATTAAAAATATGGGTTTGGATTCTACTCTCAAACCTCCATATTCTTTTATGGCACCCTACAACATATGAAGCTATTGGTAGCAAGCTTGGAAGATTCATCAAGATAAATTTTGAGTGGGCTCGGCAAGGATTGTATATATGCTTTGTGTGGAGGTAGACCTTAGTAAAAGTCTCCTCGATAGAATATAACTGAAGCATGAAAATTCTCTTTTTATTCAAACATTAGATTATGAAAACATTGCCTTTAGATGTCATTTTTGCCACCAAAATGGTCATCCTTAAAGAGTTTGTCCTTAGACAAAGAGCCAAAAAATAGAAAAGATCAGGATACTCATCTTAAAGATTGGAAACCATATGAGCACACTTCTCCAAGCAAAGACATGAAAAATTCCAAAGATCACACATGAAAGAAAGAAACTTCAGAGATTATTAGCGAATTATTGGTGGTAGATTCGTCTTCTCAAATGATAGTTACAGATATTGCTTTAAGTGGAGGTATCAAAAGAGTCATGATTCTGAAACTTATGTAGTTGATTAGGATTAACCATTATTTGAACTTCAGCATAATCCTATGCTTTCGATGATTATTGCTACACTGATGGATATTGGTCATCCAAAATGTTGCATTGAAGTTTTTTAAAAAAAAAGTAAAAAAAATCGTACAATAAATATAAAATTTGACCGTCTTTAAATTTTTCTTAATTGACTTTTTGTTTTATTGTATAGATTTTTGGGTATGACTTTTATACCCTTCTAATATTTTTATATAAATAACATTGTATTATAATATTTTTTATTAATAAAAAAATATTTTTCAATCAAAATAATAATAAATCATATATAAAAATTATTATTCATATATATAAATTACTTTAAGTTTTTTAATATTATAATATTTAAAATATATATATCTTAAAATTTGTATTATCTATTATTAATTAATTATACTCAACCCTACTCCAAATAAAATTTTTGAAATCACCAACCAAACAAACAAACAAACAACGTTACTTCTTCATAAATACTCAAATACTCACTATATAAATAAGAACAGTCTGTAATGTACAGATTGAAGAACCAAACTGACTATATAGATAGAGTGTTAGATGGAATAAATTGTTGATAATGTTTGGAGAAGTGACACTTGAATAATTTAAGTGGACAATCAGTCACGGTAATGTGGTTCCGTGATTGTTTAGACTTTTGTGGCCGACCTTCAAAGCCACATGTCAAATTTAGAGGAACATTTCACGCTTTTTATTATTATTTTATTGTCGAGAATAATTGCACAGACTTATCTTTCATCACATGAAAGGTTATGGAATTTCGAAGAATTTATTTGGAAAGAATACGACATACGAAAATCATGAAAGGAACTGCTTGACTGATTTTCTCCGGAGACATTAAATATTATATACAGAAAAAGACGGTCGATTTTAAGACAATAAATACATTCTTTTTCATTGTCCAAATAGATTTAAATTTAAATAGATTACCGTCGATTTAAATCTATTTAGACACTTACCGTATAATAAAATGTTAAGCTACAATTTGAGAAAAGAGAATGTTTGACAGGCATGGTCTTAATTGCTTTAATGGTTGAATTTTAATAGCTGATCCTGTGTTTGGAGTAGGGGATTCCAAAACCTCTAGTTTTCCATTGGAGAGATTTAAAATATCATTTTTGTTTGGTGCATGTTATATGAAAGTCTTCTAGTGGGTGACAAATTATTTTAATTGAGGATCCCTTTTTTTCAAATGGCTTTTTTTTTTTTTGGGAGTCAAATCGAGTCTCTAAATATGTCTTTTACTTCAATATTAGAGATTAGAATATTTAGAGATGGATTCATTAATTTTTCAGTGCTTTAAACTGAACTTTTTTCCTAGAACATAGGTCTTTTAAGAGACCATGCTTTGCTCACAAGATTCAAGAAAATTTGGCACTTTTTTTTAATTCAAAATATCTTTTTATTTCGAAAAAATAGAAATTTTGTTTTATTTAAAAAATAATATTTCAGTAGATATTTTTCTACTATTAATAAAATTGTCATATCGTCAAATATTATGCAACAAATATAAATGCAAGTGAAGAAAATGGTTTTGGAGGTTGAGCACCACTAAATACTCATCAACCATTTGGGCTATCCCTATGACATTATCAATAGTGTTCTTATAAATGTGTTGCACCAAAACCTTCCAACAAGGGATCAGGAGCTACAGGACCATAATAGAGGTTATCATCGATCATGGAGCCACTATGCTTTCTCTACACAACCTCCTCCTTATTGCCGATTCTCAACTTCAAAAGGTCATAAAAGATGTCCCTTGTCAAAAGTTGGATATGAATGTTGTAGATATACATTTTAATGTTAAAACGAACATAAAAAAATAACCAAATTAATATTTATCATTCACACCCTTGCCTCCCCCAATGCCCTCTTATATTATAAAAAATAAATTAAAAATAAATAAATATTCATTTCTATAGATATAATTTTAATTCTATAATACCATAAATACTATCATCTTTTAAACAAATACATTATAAATTATAATTTTACAAAAGTTAATATTCATTTGTGCAGATAAAATTTTAATCTTATGGCACCATAAATATTATCATCTTTCAAATGATTCCTCATACATTTTTTCAAGACTTTCAATCATAAATACACAAAAACATTTATTGGTTTTGGCTATGTTTTTTAAACATTCAATCATAATTGTTTGGGATGGATTTATTTATTTTTAATAATTAAATGTAGAAAAATAATTTAATACTCATCAACCATTTGGGCTATCCTTATTACATTATCAATAGTGTTTTTATAAATGTGTTGTACCAAAACCTTCCAAGAAGGGATCAGGAACTTCAAGACTATAGTAGAGGTTATCATCGATCAAGGAGCCACTATGCTTTCTCTACACCACCTCCTCTTTATTGACAATTCTCACCTTGAAAAAGTCATAAAAGATGTCCCTTGTTAAAATTTGGATATGAATGTTTTAGATATACATCTTAATGTTGAAACGAACATTAAAAAATAACCAAATTAATATTTATCATTCACACCCTTACGTCACCCAACGCTCCCTTAAATTGTAAGAAATAAATTAAAAATAAATAAATATTCATTTCTATAAATATAATTTTAATTCTATATTACAATAAATATTATCATCTTTTAAATAACTAAATTATAAATAATAATTTTACAAAAGATAAAATTCATTTATGCAGATAAAATTTTAATCTCATGGCACCATACATATTATCATCTTTCAAATGATTCCTCATACATTTTTTCAAGACTTTCAATCATAAATACACAAAAACATTTATTGGCTTTGGCTATGTTTTTTAAACATTCAATCATAATTGTTTGGGATGGATTTATTTGTTTTTAATAATTAAATGTGGAAAAATAGTTTAATACTCATCAATTATTTGGGCTATCCCTATTACATTATCAATAGTGTTCTTATAAATGTATTGCACAAAAATTTCCAAGAAGGAATCAGTAGCTGCAGGATCATAATAAAGGTTATCATCAATCATGGAGCCACTATGCTTTCTCTACACCACCTCCTCTTGATTGACGATTCTAACCTTCAAAAGGTCATAAAAGATGTCCCTTGTCAAAAGTTGCATATGAATATTTTAGATAAACATCTTAATGTTGAAACGAACATAAAAAAAATAACCAAATTAATATTTATCATTCACACCCTTACCTCACCCAACACCCCCTTAAATTGTAAGAAATAAATTAAAAATAAATAAATATTCATTTCTATAGATATAATTTAAACTCTATAATACCATAAATATTATCATCTTTTAAATAACTACAAAAGTTAATATTCATTTGTGGAGATAAAATTTTAATCTTATGGCACCATGCATATTATCATCTTTCAAATGATTCCTCATATATTTTTTCAAGACTTTCAATCATAAATAGACAAAAACATTTATTGGCATTGGCTATGTTTTTAAATCTTTCATTCATAATTTTTTGGGATGGATTTATTTATTTTTAATAATTAAATGTAGAAATATAATTTAATACTTATCAACCATTTGGGCTATCCCTATTACATTATCAATAGTGTTCTTATAAATGTGTTTCACCAAACCTTTCAAGAATGGATCAGGAGCTGTAGGACCATAATAGATGTTATCATCGATCATGGAGCCATTATTCTTTCTCTACACCACCTCCTCCTTTTTGACAATTCTTACCTTCAAAAGGTCATAAAATATGTCCCTTATCAAAAGTTGGATATGAATGTTTTAGATATACATCTTAATGTTGAAACTAACATAAAAAATAATGAAATTAATATTTATCATTCACAACCTTACCTCCCCCAACACCTCATTAAATTGTAAGAAATAAATTAAAAATAAATAAATATTTATTTCTATAGATATAATTTTAATTCTATAATACCATAAATATTATCATCTTTTAAATAACTAAATTATAAATAATAATTTTACAAAAGTTAATATTCATTTGTGCGGATAAAATTTTAATCTTATGGCACCATAAATATTATCATCTTTCAAATGATTCCTCCTATATTTTTTTAAGACTTTCAATCATAAATACACAAAAACATTTATTGGCTTTGGCTATGTTTTTAAACATTCAATCATAATTGTTTGGGATGAATTTATTTATTTTTAATAATTAAATGTAGAAACATAATTTAATAGCAAAACTTTTTCAATGCAAGTAATGTTCAAATTTTAAGTTCTTTTATTATTTGTAAGGTGTTTCCTCTTTTATATATATATATATATATATATATATATAAACATAGAAAATGTATCTAACAAATATATGACTCTTTGATCACATATTAAAACAATTGATTTATTTTATAAACCGGGTACGCCATTCTTGACTTTGTAATATACACTACTTTAAAAATGAAATACTCATTCAAAAACAGTTTCCAATATAATTACATGGAAGAACTAATCTATATAATCGAAGCAGTAGTTGATAATGTATAAAGAATTGATCTTCTTTTACTCTTTTTGATCATACCAAGTAGTTTAAGTTTTCTAGTACTGAAATATTCAAACTACAAAGAAAAATGATATAATTTGAGTTTGTTGAATAATTTAAACTAAACATTTCCTAAAGTATAGTTGTTGATAGTGATTTGTCCAAATATGAAAGAGAATGACTAGCCAATAAATATTTTGTAAGACAACAGGGGTGAGAGGAGATAGAATACTTAAACATAATAGTCTTTTATTGAAATTACTATGAAATAGTTCAAGAATCAATGAGAGAAGAAAGAACCAAAGTTGAGAAGAGGATGGCAAGTACAAAAATAATTGAGGAATAGTTTCAATGATGGGACAAAAGATGAATTTTATGGCAGTAAGTCCATGCTTCGACATAGTTTGACCAATGGAAAGTTTCATATGAAAAATATGTCAACCTAATAATTGACACTTGGCCTTAGTAGGGTATTTCCAAATTGTATTTGTTATGCATTGTCAATAAGAATCGAAAGAAGACATAAAAAACTTGAAATTACGAAAATCAACAAGAAGAAATAGGGACCGAACAAGATGATATAAAAATCATGGCAATGTAGTCATAACGACTCCTTTGTTTCGCCATCGCAAATATATTCAAAGGTGTGTAACGTTAATTTTAATTTTAAGGAATACCTTGGGTGGGGGTGGAATGAATTGAATAAGGAAAACATGGTATGGATTAAATTTTTCATGTACCCAAAAAGTAAGAATAAAGGTGTTTTAAGACAACCAACTTCTACTATCTATGTCCCAAATATATTTGATTTTATTAATGCCTATTTTTACAAAAAACATGTCATAGAATTCTAACTGAGGAGAAGATTATTAGACTCAACAACCCAATTCCACCAAATACTAAAGTTAAACATACTCAATCCATGATAAAAGGAATGATGATGCCATTAGAGAAAAGTGGCTATTTCCTACCAAGCTAACCAATTTAAATTTTCATTTTAGGATAAAGTCATTTATCATTTAGATTAGATTATATTTTATAATTTATGAGTGTAAAAGATGCTTATTATGTCTCTTTTGAGAGATGTTTGATCTTTGTAGGGATCTTGTTTTCACAATTCTCTATAACGGAAGATTGCTTCTTTCATTTTCTTAATTCTTTTTTATAATTAAATAAAAAATATCTTAATTATAGACTATAAAGTTTGAAAATATCTTAAAAATATTTAAAAATATAAATTTATTTCATGCTTCAAAATTCATGTCCTTATTAAATTTTATTAAATTTTAAAATTATTAAAATTATTTTTAAACTACCTATTTTTTATTTGATATGCCATTTTAATTTTAATTTAATAATTTAATTATAAATTTTAATAAACATTAAAATCATTATATTATTTTATAAATAAAATTTTCAATACCTAATATATATATAACAATAATTATTATTTATATGTTTTTATTTTTAAAAATCAATACCAAGTTTGAAATTTCAAATGCACACCCATTGCTTATCAATAACAACTTTAGTCAATGTTAAATCTGATTTATCCCATCATATTATATATTTACCCCACACACACACATCTATCAGTTTTCAATTGTTATGTAATGATAAAGTTAAAATCATTTTCAATTACTTAATATGAAATATACGTGATACAATACAAATATAATGTAAAACACAATAAAATAATTGCATCCACATATCAATATAAGAAAAAGGACTTTATTCACACAATACATTCATTTAAATTTGTTAAAATGATTAAACTATTATAAGCTTTATATAAATAAACTAGGCATTTCAAAATTAGTAAATAAATTTATACAATATTTTGATACCTATCAAAGTAACAAATATATTATTTATTTTTTAATAAATAAATAGATTTTTTTCATTAAAATAAATAAATTATAATTACAAAATAAAGCGAAAAAATAATAATTATTATTTTCATCTACAAAATATATATACTAATTCTTCTTTTTTATATATGTTCCTAAATTTATACTTTAATAAATGACAAACAATTATAACATACCATTACATTTATCAATTAAATTGTAATATCCCATCATATTTATGAATTAAATTATAACATTTAATTTTAAATATAATATTTATCTTTAAAAAGGAACCTCCTAAACCTTAAAAATAACCTAATCATCTATAAACAAATGGAAGATAACACCATACATGCTTAATCAATATCCAATATTATCTTATTTCGTCTCCCCTCTCATAAAGGACACAAAATTATGTTTTATTAATTTATTTATAAGGACTTAAAAGTTATCTAAAACATTATCAGACATGTTTAATAATATCCAACATTATCTTATATAGCCTCCCTATCATAAAGAACACATGATTATGTTTTATTATTTTATTTATAAGGACTTAAAAGTTATTAAAGCTTTTATTATCATAAATTTAAGAAAGTAAAAAATCTAGTTATTTTATATTTATTTTAAGAAATTTTTATAATAAATTTAAATTACGATCAAAATATTATATAATTAATTTGTAAGATTTAAATGTAAATTTTAATTTATGTTTAAATTTTATTTTAAAAGATATTATTATTGCTTTCCTTTTTAACTATTAAAAGTTTTGATTATAAAAAATATAAAATTTCGAAAAGAAACAATGACAAAATTTTAATCTTTTTAAATATTAAATCTGGTATTTTTTATTTTTTATAAATATTAAATTCTAGGTTTCATTTATGTTTGTAATATTTAGTTGTTATTGTTAATATTATAGTCATTCTCTCTTTCTCTATTTTTTTAAATTAATTTTTTCAAATATTTAATTATTAAATTTCATTAAAAGTTATCATTCATATTAAAAAATATTATTTATTTATTTTTCTTTCAATTCTTCATTAGAATATTTTAGTATAAATTAACTTACACAATATTGTATGCTAATATTTATTTATAAATAAATAAAAATATTGAATGTTTTTTATAATATTGTAATTTGAATATCTTAGAATTTAAATTATAATTTTTTATAACTCTCAAAATAATTTACTCGTGATTATATGGTAGTTAGGGTTTGCGACGGTCTGTTCTTCCCTCTGCCCACTCATGACTATATGACGTTAGGTTTTGTTGTAGCCTATGGTTAAATGAAATAGGACCTAATGAAAGATATCTCTGATTTCTCTTACAAATATGTTGTTTGTTCCAAGGCTCCTTTAGCTTCACTGTTAATTTATTCTAGTCTGTATATTGTGGACAACTTAGATGAAGTGCTTGTCGTGGAGATTACCCTTTTTGAAGTAAATATGGATTTATCTCTTCATTTGAAGATTGTGTATTTATTTATAGGTTTAATGTGTTCTAGCCTAGATACGAAGATTTGCATAAATGGGTCTATGCTACCTAGACCAAGAATAATGCTATCCATTTATGCTTTAAAGTGTGTTTCTTTGTTTAATTTTTTGAGTTTAAGGATTACCAGAGATTTTTTCAAGAGAGTCCTTGCTCTTGGAGAAGAGTTGAGCTCTTTATTACCTCTTGGCCTTTTGATTTTGATTCATCAACAATCATGGTATCTAAAATACTGGTTTGGGTTCGGATTTCAAATCTCCTTGTTCCCTTATGGTACCATGTAGCATGTGAAGCTATTGGTAACATACTTGGAAGATTCATCAAGAAAATTTTTGAGCAGGCTAGGCAAGGATTGTATATCTATGATCATATTTGTGTGGAGGTGGACCTTAGCAAAGGTCTCCCTAAAAGAATCCGACTGAACCATGAAAAATTTCTTCGATTCAAACCTTAGATTATGAAAACATTGCCTTTAGATGTTATTTATGTCACCAAATCAGTCAACCCCATAGAGTTTATACTTAGGCAGACAAACCAAAGAGAAGAAAGGATCAATGTACTCATCCTAAAGGTTGGAAACTATATGAACACTCTTCTCTAATCAAGGAGATGGAAAAATCCAAATATCATATAGGGAAGAAAGAAGGTTCATGTCTTATTAGATAATTACCAGTGGTAGATTCCTCTTCTCAAAAGATAGTTGCAGATATTACTTTAGGTGGATGTATTAAAAGAGGTCATGATTCTAAAACCGTTGAATTTAATAAGGATCAACTACTATTTTAACCTCAGCATAATCATGTGTTTCAGATGGTTATTGATAGTCCGATAGATATTGGTCACCCAAAGCGTTGGACTGAAGTTCAAAAGAATGAAAGATAAAAAGACTTGCATGATAAATATGAGATTTCGTTGTCTATAATTTTTTTCTAATTAACCTTTTATTTTTTTATATAACTTTTAGGATGTGATTTTTCTACCCATCTATTTTTTTATAGGACTGACATTATACTATAGTTTTTTTATAAATATTATAATATTTAAAAAAAATATATCTTAAAATTTTGATTACTTATTATTAATAAAATACTAATAAATTTACTAAAATAATTAATTATACCAACCCTACTCCAATTAAAATTTTATAGACCATCAAATCAAAAACTCTTAACAGAAAGGGGAAAAAAAGAAAAACATTACAACTTCATAACTCTCAAAAACTCACAAAACATAGAATGTATATAAGACACAGATACATTTATTAACACAATAGAATCCAACTATTTCAAATTTCATTTTATAAACATAATTTTAACCTGATTTTTCTTATCTCAACAACGCAGCTTGTATTCTCATCCAACTATACCATAATAACGAAAGAAGCCTCATACTTCTATAAGAAATATTATGCGCACGCGCACACATAATTATTAATGTATAGAGAATGATAATATATTACATTAATTAATTAATTTATTTATTTTTATTATATTTTATTTTTGGTTTTTTGAATAATAATAATAATAATAATAATAATAATAATAATAATAATAATAATAATAATAATAATAATAATAATAATAATAATAATAGTAGTTATTATCTTATTTATAAATATTTAAAATAATGTATATATTTTATCTTTTTATAATCAAATGTCTATTTAATTATAAAATACCATTTTTTATTGATTCCTTATTTAAAATCATAATATATTATATCTTATAATTTTTATTTTAAATTGTATTCCACATCAATGAATATAAAAATAAAGATTATTAAAATAATAAATAAACAAATATAATTTAAAAAATATTATTTAACTTATATCTTTAATATTTAATCTATTTAATACATAATTAATCTCTCACACACCTAATCGTAAAAGTTTAATTTTGATTCATTACTTTACCCAAAATTATAACAAACAAAATATGATGGAAAACAGTGAACGGCTTGGCGAGCCATTCTTGGCTGTCTAACACACACTGTCTTAGATGAAATATCTATATAAGAACAGTCTGCAGCATATTCATATTAAAGAATAAAACCATCTATAGTGCTTAAAGGAATAAATTGTTGATAATGTTTGGAGAATTGACACTGGAATAATTTAAGTGGACAATCAGTCATGATAGTAATGTGGCTCCATGATTGTTTGGCCTTCTGTGGCCGACCTTCAAAGCCACACGACAAATTTAGGAGAACATTTCACCCTTTCTTTTATAATTTTATTGTCGAGAATAAATGCACAGATATGTCTTTCATGACATGAAAGATTACGAAATTTGGAGGAATTTATTTGGAAAGAATACAAGATAAGAATTCGCCGATGATAATAGGGAGGATGAGGCAACAATGGAGTGGTACTGTTTGACTGATTTTCTCCGGAGACATTACGTATCAGATACAGAATAAGAGGGTCGATTTAAAGACAATAAATACCAAAAGTAAGAAAGAGCTTGCATTGTTTTTCATTACATTGAATTTGACATAATTTAAAAGAATCTATTTTGAAAGAACTAAAAGGATGACATAAAGAAGAATAAGAGCGAGCAGGTGATAAGGGAATAAGGAAAACGAAAAGGAAAGCATGGAGAGGAATATTCTATTTGGAGACTCACGTATCATAAAAAGTTGAGTCACAATTAGAGAAGCGAGAACGTTTGAAGGGGATGGTCAGGAGAGAATCTCCGGTGGATCATGATTAAAACAATTGCAATCTGCCAAATGCAAATATATTCTTATCGTTGTCTGCTAACAGGGAAATTTTAGCCTAAAATGAAGATTTGTTGTCCCCTCAATATATTCTTTATGCCATGAGAATGAGGAATCAGCACTTCATCTCCTTTTGCATGGCAGGTATGCATAGAAGGTTTGGGGATTTTTCTTTGAAAAATTCAAATGTCCCTGAGTGTTTCATCGATCAGTGACGGAATCTCTAAAATGTTGGAGGACCTCTTGTCACTCGAAAGGGTTGCTTCTCCTATGGGTTATTGGCTTTTCTAACATCTAGTGAAACCTTTGGCTAGAAATGTGTAGATGGATTTTCTGTTGTTATAGTCACTCAGATGTTTGCGTTTCGGGGAAGATTGCTAACTCCTTTTCAGTTTTGGTTTTGGCTTAGTCTTCTTCAGATGCGGAGTGGAGTAATGAGGAAGCTTCATTTGTTCAAAACTGGGTTGCTTTACCCTTTCTTGATAAATGGTCTAGTCGAGATGTTAAACCTTTGATCTCTCTCTCTTTGGTATCCATGAGATTTGGGATGGATTAAGTTCAATTTTGATTGTATTGTGATATGAATAATATGGTAGAATTCAAAGTTATTATCATAAGGGGTCTAGGGAGCGGCAAAAGATGAGGATGATAGTTTATTTCAGATTTTTTTTTGATAGAATTCATATAATTTTTTATAATTTAATGTGTGTGTAAATGTAATATTGAATTGGATTTAGTGATCTGGCATATACTTAGATGTGTAGCTTGACAAATCCAACATATTAATCTTTACATTTTATGACGGTCCCCACCTAACACTTGTAATTCAACAACATACCATTAAAGTAGAAAAAAATACCATTACCCTAAAAATTATTTAATATTGATTAAATATTAAACTATTAATTGATTGTTTTATATATAAATTGAATGTCTTTCAAATCATTTGTATATTATTTTATAAATTAAAATATAATTAAAGATATCGTTCTTCAACATAAACCACATATGAATCGACAAAATATAATTGAAATTAACTTCGAAATGTTAATAATGCGTGATTTATCTCTTTAACACTTGCATAAAATTGTATGCATCAACTTCATTGATTAAATCTTAAATTTTTAATTTAGCAAACTCTTCGTTATATGGTTTTGATCATATAATTATATTTCATTAATTTCGTTTCACTAAACATACAATTGTATTTTCCTTAATTTCCCTTGACTAAACAAATTTCTATTCTTTAATGGGTATAAAGTTGGGTTTTTAGTTTGTTGATTTGGTTAATTATATTATATCATATAAGTATCTAATATTTTTGAAAATTCACATTATTTATTCGTTATAAAAAATTAAAAATTAAAATGATTTAAATAATTATCGTACCATTATAATTGACATTATGTTTGAAACAATCTTTGATATTATTTTAGACATCTAGATTTCTAGATGGGCAGAAACAAAAATGTAAAGAAGGGTTCGAGTAGAATCATTACACTATTGATTATAATTTCAACTTGCCTTTTATTAGTTAAGAAGTTAAGGAAAAATACTTTCAAATTTTATTATTATTTAGTAGATTTTTTTTTGAAATCTTTAGACACTATTCCTTAACATTTGTCAATTTCAACATGCCTTCTATAAGTGAAGAAGTTAAGGAAAAATACCTTCAAAATTTTATTATTATTTAGTAGACTTTTAGAAATCCTTAGACACTATTCTGGACATTTGTTTATGATTTGGGGTCTTGCATATTTAGTTATATCACTTCTTATAACATTATAAAAGTCTATTATTGAAGAAGTGAAAATAAGTATTGGTGAGGAATAGAAGGTAAAAAATACTATTTGAATTAAGGAGGGTTTTTAACTCTATCATACATGTTTTTGTCTATACATATGTATGAGTTATAATTTTTTTTGGTCTATATATATATATGAGTTCGAGTAAATCATATTAAATTTTGCAATTACGAACAATTTTTTGTTGTATAAAGTTGGTGTTGTTAGTCTTATATGTGTATATAACATTATTATATAATGTCTCAATTAAATTAACATTTCTAAATAAAAAGTTAGATATCATTATATCATTTTGTGATATACATA